>JAOTRH010084707.1:0-16938 GCA_034768845.1 Heliamphora exappendiculata | reverse complement strand
GAGAGAGATTACTTAAGTTAAAAAAAAGATTATGTTTTCTCCCAATTTCATTTGGGTAAGCAGAAAGTTATCTTGTTTGATTAGCCTCCATAAAAAATAATATTTTTTTATATAATTTTACCAAATATTATATAAAATTAATAATACTTAATGCATTTAGTTTTAAAAAGTTAATATTAGCATTATAAAATATGAGCATTTAAAATGTTTGTTTTCACTTCACATCTATATACTTCTCAATATATTCAAAATAGATAACTACATGTCCCAATTTCTCTCTATTTCTCTAATCTTCGTTATCCAAATAAGTAGTCGAATAAAAAAGATAATTATTTTTTTTTCTTTTCTTGCTAAATCACCCAAACAAATGGAAAAGTTAAGTTCTAAATAGCTTTATCATAACTATATAAAAAACGGGAAAGAAAAATGGGTTTCTCTCCTATCGTCTTGCATTCAAAACTTCTGTTCATATGACTTGTGGGAACCCCAAATTGCAGTAGGCACTAGCCTCAGCCTCTCATCCAAATGACATGTTAGAGAAGGCTTCCAACCACAATGTTGTCGATTGCACGGCGAAATAGTTAGCGGCATGAATATTGCGGCTACAACTACCCTAAAGAAGAGTACTTGTTTTCTCCTTTTGAAAAAGAAAAAGACAGACCGAGAAAGAGAACGAGATCTTGAATCGGGAAGCAAAAGGCAGAGATCAAACAATCGCTTCAAAACTAGAGGAACCCATAGAAATGTACCACTTTTAGCAGCTAGATTGAGCTCCATTGCTCCCTTTTCTGTCAGCTGGGTGTGCCACTATGCCCTCTTGTATTAATCTCCTCCTATCGGTAGTATCAGCGCGATAGGAGTAGTATGGCTGTGGCATAAATGTTTGTTCTCTTTCCTACAAGTAGGAGTATCAATCCATTTTTCAAGATATAAATACAAGTGATTTATTTTAACATAAGAATAGTCCATCGAACCGCCTGAACAAACCACTGCCTCAATGAACCGCCTTTTGGCCCTTCACCTGCTGGCTTGGCTTTGGGTTCCGACAAAATCAACAAAACTCAATTGGCCAAGTAAATGGTTGTTTAAACTATTAACGCACTATCTTGTAAGCTCCCCCCCAATAAAGAGCTTATATATATTTTTATGCATGTGCGCGCGCGTGAATTATAAACTAATGTATGCTCGAAGGTTGAAGTGGCTAATAACAGTAATTTTATGTACTTAAGAATTTTACCAAAATCTTAGAAATATTTCATGTTGAAAGGTTTTGATATGAATTTCAACTAGATCAAAAAAAATCTTGTTCTTTGATATTTAAATTGAGTGATTTAGAACACAATGTTCAGGTTGTTTCCAATTGAATTGGCAATTACTCTAGAAAGGGTTTTGATTATATACGATAGGCCAATTATTTGTATGAGACCTGTTTGAAATGCAATTTACTCACTCTTTAATTATTGAACTTGATTTTTTGGGTCATCAGCATGTTTTGCAAGTTGGGTTAAACTCAAATAATTTGCTGTGAGATTTACTTTCTCATCCATATTCACTACTTTCATGCTTATGTATGCAGTTTCGTACTTGATTTACATAGGAATTAAAGCAAATAGTGGCTCATTTTTTGTTTTATGGTTTGTCATTCAGTGTAGTTTCATATTTCCTATCCTATACTTCTTTGTATTTGATGTTGTTGTAAGTTGGTTGTCGTGATATGTTAGGTGGTTTGCTTTTGAATTATGGTTCCAGTATTTTTGGTTGTTGATGCAGGAGGCAATTGAGGCAGGAAATCTCTTTCCATTACAAGAAGCTGAAGAACTTGTTCAAAAGGAATTTGCAAAGACATTTGTACCCGGTGAAGCTCCAAGTACACCAGAGCCTAGAGGTTCCAAAGGAAAAGTAAATGCTAAAACAGTTGCTCCTACACCAGATCATATTATAGCAATCAAGATATCATGCTCATTGCATCTTCTATATTTTATTTCTCTCTTTTCTTTCACCTTTTTCCTTTAGTATGCTGATTCCAAATTTTTGGGGAAAGTATGGCAGAATCCTAGAAAGAAGGAATGCTTCATTAGAATTGGAATAGTAGAAGATTTTAATTTGCAACATTTAAATACTCGACAATTCTAATCTACAAATCTCTGTCAATCTTTCCCGTGATTACTGAGTGTAGACCAAATGAATTGAGTTCTCTGCCTGTATTTGTTTCTCTATTGGTCACATTGCACATCACAACACATGAAAACAGTACAAAATATACATTAGCAGTCAAGAATTTTTACAGTAATCATACGTACACATACATAAACAGACAAAACTTATCAAACGTACACATACATAAACAGACAACCAACCACAAACCAATCACAGAAATTAAATCTTGACCATTCATTTGCACAGAAATTTACAACACTTACCAATTTCAATATAAATGAATGGCCAGGATCAATTTTCTGTGGTTTCTATGGTTGATTATCAGTGTACATATGTGTACGTATGGAGGAGGATAAAAAGTAAGATCCAAGTTCCTTCATAACATATATCATACTTTGTTTCCAGTGAATGGATAAAAAGCAGCACAATTCAAACTGAAAACGGCCCCTACTAAACCTAAATCTACCACAGCTATTTTTGTTTCCGCACAGTAGAAACTTTCCATAATATTCTTAAAAAATATGCACAACATTTCGCAAAAAAAAATTAAAAAAAAACTCAGATTTCGATTTCAAAAGAAAATTGTGGAAAGAGAGAGGATTACGGTGTAGTTGCCGGGGTTGATGTGGATGGCTTCGGAGGTAATTTGCAGAGCGCGAGGGGAGCGCTCGTCGGCGAAGTAGACGGCTCGGAAATAGTCCATCGTCTCCTCGAACTCTTCCCCGTAGGCGATCGGCACGACTGGGTTTGGACCGTCGTTTTGCCGGATCGGAATCACATCCGACCACTCCGGTCTCCGGCTCAGGGGAACTCTATGCTCTTTTTTGGCCGAGTCCATACTCTGAGTCCAATCGGCTTCACCAGCCAGCCGCTTCGGAGAGAAGAGGGAGAGGGGACAATGATTCGATTTTTACTGCCCGTTATTCTTTCAATTTTAATTATTATTATTATTTTACAACTTGGCTTTAATTCAACTTTTTAGTTTTAATAACAAATTTTTTTGTTTTCAAATTAGATCCTTTTCAATTCACCCCTAAAGTTGAATATCTCATTCAATAATTGATTTTGATTTAATTTATAAGTCATTTTAAGTTAAAAAGCTAAAAAATTTATTTAGTTAGAAAAATAGTAACTTTTAAACCACTAAAAAAGTTAAATAAGTTAAATATAAAATTTCATGGTTGTCCTTCAGCTTAAATGAGCTAAGTTATGATTGTTTAGTTGAAATTTGTTTAATTTTATATGTAGAAGAATAAAAATAAAAATTATTATGAGAAAAATAAAAAAAATCTAAAAGCAAATAGACTAAAAGTTATGGGTTGAAAAATGAGACTTTTTGACTTTTTGAACTTTAAGGCAAAAGCGAAAAAGTCGACTTTAAACCAATTTAAAATTGGTAGCCAAACGAAGGCTTAGTGTTCTCTCACATTGGCATTTAAATTCTTTTTTCTCACTTTGGTTCTCTTTTAAGGTTTTGTTTATTTCAAGGTAAAATATTTGTTTTATAAAATTTTTATTTATTTTTAAGTATTTAATTTGTAAAAATAGCGTAAAATATTATTAAAAAATTAATTTAACGTTAAAAAAAATATAAGTCATTTTTTGTGTCAACAGTAGTGGTGGTCGTAGTAGAGGCGATAACAATGACGGTAGTAGTGGCGATAATTGATGCAGTAGTGGTGGAGGTGATGGTAACGATATCGGTGGCAAAAGTGATGGTCGTGGAGGTGGTGGCGGCGATTGTCGTGTAGGTGGTGGTAGTGGTGCTGGCAATTGAGGGGGCAATGATGGCAGTAGTGGTTGATTGCATCGTTTGCTAGCTAAAAATAAATATTTAAAATTAGTACTAAATAACTACTCCGTAAAATAGCAATGAAGATCAAATATCGTTTATAGGGATAATAATGTTAAGTTGCTTAGTTTTTATAATTAAAACCTAATTCAATGCAAAAACACAATTTGTATTAAAGAGGATTGAGTAAATAAAAATTAAGTGCAATGAAAATATTTGTTCTAAAATACGGAGAATACCCTAGGATTATGACTCCAACCTAGCCTTGCTGTGATGCCCCATTTTTTGACAAATTATTTTTTACAAAAGACTTAATTTTTTGATTATTTTTGAGAAAATACCACATATTTTAAAAAAAAATACCTATACTGTTTTAAAATAGAAAAATCCAAAGAAAACTTCTTATATTATTACAAGCCAAGGGAATTGTTACAAAAGTTCAGAGAAACAAAATTACCGTCAACTCTTCAAAGGTAGAGGTCTTCCAAAATTTAAAGTTGAAGGCTCGTCGCTAGATAAGCTAATGTTACGCTTCGTCTTTGCCTACAGCTTCCTCCACGATCTCGTCTTCACCTAGCATAAAACATTATGAGCTACGATGCTCAATAGAAACAACAAATACTCTACTATCCTATCTTCATTACACATAACCAATACCCTACTATCCTACCCTAAAAAATTTTCTTGTGTATCATTGCGTAATAAAGTTGTTTCCCAAGTCTCATCAAGAGAACTTGCCCCATGATTATTGCTATGTTTCCACAACGAGCACTCGCCTCAATAGTACCATTACGTTCCTCCACTATGCTCCCATCCACAATATCCCTATATCGTCGTGCTCTATTCCTATAATATATGTAAGCGACTAAGTGATGTGAGAACGATTTACCGTAATGTAACGCTCTCGCCCCATATAAGGGTGTACAAGATACCTGAGAAACCCAAAAACCAAACCAATCCGACCTCTATAAGTTGGATTGATTTGGTTTTTATAAGTAATTGGTTTAGTTCTGGATCCCAAAAAAAGGCAAACCGATAATATTGGTTCAATTTTTTGGTTAGTCTGGGATTAACCCGAACTAACCTGAGTACCGAACTATATAGACCCAATTAATATATATATATTAACTAATAGATTACATATATAATTATTGTGAGATTCATATAGAAAAAATAAAAAATTTTCTAACTTTACAAATTAGAAAAAAAAGTCATTAAATTAAATAATTACTAGTAATTGTTATTTATTTTTCATATGTCATTTATTTTTGTGAATTTGTTTGTTAGATTTGTCATTTATTTCACTAAATAAATCGTAAAATAATTATTCTAAGTTTTTATTTCATACTTTTATTATATTGTATGAGTATTAGCATTTATTTGTTATATATTTAATTTTTTTAAAACTCATACAGAGTAATTTTTTTATGCATGCAAAGTAATTTTTAAAATTCATGAAACCGTGGTTCCAAATCGAACCAACTGGATTTTTATTGGGTTAGTTTGGTTTGGTTTTACTAATGATTGAATTAGTTCTGGGTCAAAAAAATTGAAACCGACCAAATTGGTTCAGTCATAAATTTAGTACAAAACTGAATCAAAGTGGCGCATACACCCCTAGTCCGATACTACATGTAAGCGGCTAAGTGACATGAGATAAATCCGAAGAAGACATGGCACAGCTACACAGTACGGCTCATGACGTACATAAACCCAACCTCAACCATGGCGCCACGGATCAAACTCCAACCCATGTCAAAATCCAAATTTTTCGAAAAATAGGATATTTGTTCAAGGTTCAAGTTTGGGTTATTGTACATGCTTATAACCAAGCTAAAATGAACATAGTTGTAGACATCCCAGTTTGACCACGCCCAATCTTAGGTGAATCCAATGATGAAAACAGTTGGAATGGTGCCTCAGTGCGATCCTCGAGAAATAATTCAAGCTCAATATTTGAATCCAATCATCAAAACTTTCAAACCAATAAAATCTTTTTGAACCACCAATTCCATTGTGGCAACTGCCAATAGAATCATTTGAAAACTTCCACTTTTTGTGATGACCGCCATGTTCATTGTGGTAACCGCCAATAGAATCTCTTGGAAACCTTAGCCAAAAGTGGCAACCGCCAATAGAATCTCTTGAAAACCCTAGCCAAAAGTGGCAACCGCCAACTTTCATTGTGGCGACTGCTAATAGAAGCTCTTGGAACTTTTTCAAACATGGCGACCGCTAACTTCAAATGGCCGAACGTGTCCCAAAACGTGTTAGTATCTCATTGGTTGAAGAATTCTATAAATATCGTACCCCAGCATACGTTTTTAGGACAGAAGTTAAGAGAGAAGTTTAGAGAGAGAAACTCTGTCGAGTCGTTGAGCAATCTCGAGCTCTGACGCTGAAACCCTGTTGAAATATCAAGAGCTGAACCCCCGATACCAAAGTTCTAAAATCCTAACTTGGATCATCGCTCGAGAATCGAATTGCTCATTGTCATTCCCCGACTCGAGGATTCTCTAGCAATCCGAGTATTTTGCTTGGATCCCCGGTCTTTCTAACTCTATTTTTTACCTCTTTGAAGTGACCGGGTTAATTTGATTATTTCATCTTAATTACGTTCTTACATTGCTTATAATTACTAAATTTATGTTTGAATTCAAGTTTTAGTTTATTTAGCTTACTTACTTACTTGCATTAAGTTTATTAAATCTATTAATTAATGCTAATATAAATTGATTATACAATTTTTGATGTTGTTATTGTCATAATCTAATGCACTTACACTTATGTGGATGTAGTTGTTAATACTATATTCACAATTTTCTAATAATTGCCTAGTTATTTTCAATATAGCTTAAGCATTTTCTTTTCTATTAGTTTAATCTTTAAATTTAATACTAGCAATCCATTTTCCTTTTCTTCTTCTTTCTTTAGCTTAGTTTAATGTCTAACATTTATTCTTTTTTTTTCTTTTAGCATTAATGTAATTTTTCTTACTAGCACTTATTTTCTTTTTCTTTTCTTTTCTTTTAATATTAGTGTAATCCTCTTTTCTAAGCACTTTATTTTCTTTTCTTTTCCTTTATTACTAGCTTTATTTTTCTTACAATGCTACATTTTCTTTTCTTTTCTTGTCTTGTTATTGTTTGCTTTAGTTTTTTTTTTGTCTTTTTCTTTTCCTCTTTAATGTTAGTATTACTTTATTTCATATTATTAAACTCAAAAATCATGAAAAGTCTTTTAAACTAGTTAATATTCTTCTTCTTTTTTTATTTTCATCTTTTAAATAGTAGTTAAAGTTCTCTTATTTATTTCATTCCTTTTATTTCTTTTCTTCTCTTTTGTTTTAAAATATAAGATAGTTAGATCTTTGGTTAAATAATTTAATTTAGTTTTCTTTTAAAACTTTTTGATGAAATCTCCTTTGTAAATCTTCCTTCATTCTCTTTTATTTTTAGTTAACTCTTTAAATCTTCTCTTGTGTAGATAAAAAAAAAATTACATAAAATTCTTGTCATTTGTTTTCCTTTATTATTAAACTTTTGAGTATGTGTAAAATTGTGTATACTTCTATTTTAGTCTAACATTTCTTTTTGGTAAAAAATAATTATGTTAATACTAATCTAGTTTATTTTGATGATATGCATGTTTTAGTGTCTTTATTTGAAACTATGTTTAGAATAGTTTAGTTTATCTCTTGTTAGCAATTCATGTTTAGGTCAATTTCTAGCGTGTTTTTGTTCTTTTATTCAAATCATGATAGTTTAGTTTATTTTGATGAGATTACATGCGGATGTACTCCATGTATCATTTAGTTAGAAATTGCATGTCATAGGATTTAGGATTTTTTTTTTCTTATTTGCTTTGTTTGGAGTTCTATAAACATATTTTATGTATTTTTTATATTTGATTTTAGATGTTCTCTCTTTGCCCCAACTTTCTTTATTTGCATGTATTTGAAAAATTTTATTAAATAACCAATGTTGATTAGTAGAGGCCAACCTTACGGTTGGGCGAACAGGGTGCCTAACACCTTTCCCGATTCGTATCTTAGCTCACGAATCATTTTTCTTTGGTTAAACGTTTTAAAAATCAGTATCTATTTTTTTTTTCTTAATTTTTCTCAAAAAAAGGTTTTCAAAATTTGGCTTTCAAGATGTTAAAATATTTTTCAAACATCTTTTGAAATCCCAAATTTTTGACCCTTTCCCAAATCCCAAAATTCCGGTGCCACAATAGTATAAGATGAATATCATTTTTCAAACACATAAAGATGCTATAAAAATATAAGAAAACTCATGCTTGGCAAGTTAAAGAATGAAAGCAAATAAAACACACTCAGGGTGCCACTTGACACTTAAAACTGGAAATTCTAAATTCGTCTTACTTCAAACTAAAATACTTTTAAAAATACTATCCCTTGCTAGATGGTTACAAAATTTTATAGGGGTGGTAGATATACATGTTAGATAACTTTTTCAAGAGAACACAAGATTCAAAACAGCTTCTAAACATGGGATATAATAACTTTATCAGAACTCGTTAAAAAATCAACACTATTTAGGAAAAATGCATTTTACGAAAAATTGCTCGACGAAATTACTTCAAGCAAATGTTATGAAAGATAACTCGTAAACCTAGTTTTGGACATAAAATTTACACCAATGGGATTTTTCTTTGTCTTTCTAAAATTCGAAAAAATAGACTATTATTCTCTCAACTTTAGCACAACACCATTAAAGTTTTGTTTGGATGACTAAAATGCATTTTTAGGTCCTACCAAAAATCACACATGTTAAAAAGATCCCAAGGGACCTCAAGTAAAAACAAGTTTTATTTTGACTCTGTTTAATTCCTCTAGAAATTTGGGTAAGAGGAGAAAACTAACTTTTTTCTATAATTTAGACCCATAAACTTTGATCCTTTCTTTCTTAAATTAAACCATGATTTCATACAATCAAACACACATTAAAAGCATCATATATATGAATTTCAATAAGTGCACAAAACTATACTCACATGCCAAGTGGTTAAATGCTTCGGTAATTGTGTTAGCATGCAAGGTGGTTGGATAAAGGTTGATTTTAATAGTTGGTGAGTATTATAGGGTTAATTCATGTTAGATCCATGCATAATGTGAGACTTGGTTCTTTTTTATTTATTTATTTTGTAGTATGTATTCTCTACGTGCTGTATATCGTTTTGGTTGTTATAGAAAAATATGTTTATATGTGTTTCATATGTGTATCGATTTAGATATGCATGTTAGTTTTAATTCCGGTCCTGTAGGGCGCGTGGCAAAAAATTGAAAAACTTTATGGAGCAGGACCGCTTAAGTGGTCTGTCTGGCGGGAAGTCTATAAGTGATAGTTCAAGCCTTAGTTCTTGGTTCAAAGCTTCTTCTACATGCTTCACTTCATACACAAACCAAAACATCTGCCTTCTCTCTAGTTTTTAGCTTGCTTCGGGCTTGGATTTTGTCTTTACGATGGTGGATCGGTGTTCTCCTCACCAAGGGTTTTGATTTCATCCGAGTGGATTTTGGTTTTGGCAACTTGGGTTTTTTATCGGTGGTTAAAGTTTCAAGTTTTAACTCCTAACGGTAGTATTTTAGACTCTATTGCATTAAAAAACATGTTATATGTGATTATACGCATTTTTATCATATTAAAATGCCATGTGTGTTGGGTTTTCATGTTTAAACGTTGTTTGGTTAGGATAAAAGCATGTTTTACTATGCTACGGCTTATTACAAAGTTGGTCGATGTGTGTATATGTGATTTTCAAAGAATGAGTTTTGAAAATCGAAAGAGAATATGATTTTGTTTCAAAAACACGATTTGTGGTATTTGGAGCTAACCCTAGGGGTTGAGCCTTGGTATAAATGACCTAGTGGAGAGGGTGGAAAACATTTTAAAAATGTTGGTTGAGTTCTATGGTCGTATAGATGATGTTGCTGTGTGCCCTAGAAGTTTGTACATAACTGTGTGCGTATAAATATTGAAAAATTGTGCTTTGTGTCTTTTTAATGATACTATAGATGTACCATAGCAATGCGTATATGTGGGCCCCAATTACTCTTCGGTGAAAGTCTAGAAACTTGCGTAAGATAGGTGCTTCGCTCCTTCGGGTTAATACCCGTAAATGAAGTGTTTGCCCCATTGGGAGGCATTTGTTGTTGTAATAACGTATAAAACTTGTCATTACCTTTGTTCCCAGGGTGACAGAGTCGGTACATAGGAATCATTGATGGTTGTAGAAACTGGGTTGGAAAATAATATGTTGTTTATGTTTATTCAATTGTTAGACGTTACTGGATTATATGAAAACTTGTGATTTTGAGGATGAAAAATCGTTTTCAGACTTGTGTAGTCGAGTTGTTTATATAATCCTTATCTGCATGTTATGTTTTTAATTCACGGTAGTCTATTCCGATTGGGCTTCAGCTCACGTTATTGGATTCAAAACATTTCAGGTGAAAAAGATCATATAACTTGATCTTGTGGAGCCCCGGAGGGAGGCAGAAAACAAAACTATTAGTTTTGTTGTACGGTTGTTCATGTCATTTTTGCTATTAGTTCATGTAATGTTTGTACCATATTTAGTACTTGAAGGAACATGTTTAGTGAGCCATGAGGTTCTAATTTTGATGTTTGTGTGGTTGTATGACAATGAGAGAGACCATAGGTTGGTTGTTATTTTCCGGGTTTGCATGTTGTATTTATCACTTGGTTGGTCTCAATGTTGTAACAAATGAATTTCGGTGAATTTTATGTTTAATATCAAACCACGTATCTCGAGGAGAGTTTTGAACCTTGTTTCAACATGTTTTAGATTGCCTAGTTGTTGCCTTGAAGGGTTTCAAAAATGTTGAAAAATGGTTGTGTTAAGAGGTAAAATTGAGTTTCGAAAATTTTAGTCTAGAACCAGACTGGTCGATGGACCGCTCGAGCGGTCTATTGAGGGGTAAAAACACACTCTCGGTTGTTTTGTTTTTAGGCGGTGGAAAACTTGGTGCAAGGGGACCACTCAAGCGGTCTTTTGACCGATCGAGTGGTTTGGGCAACTTTTTAAAAAAAAATCTTTATTTGTTTTAAAAATTGGCTCTTGGGGACCGTGACCATGTCTTTTTGGGTTCTTATTTTACTCAAAATAAACCCTCGAAAGTGCATTTCTCAAAAGTTTTAAATCCGTTTTAAATGTATGTTCTTAATCCGTTTGCGTTCGGGTGGTTTTGATGGATCTCAGTATCTAAAATGGGTTTTTCAATGGTGGTTGGCGTGACCCGAGTTTTAGAGCATGACACATAATCCATATAATGGGAGTTGTCTTTCTTTGTTTGGTGGTTGAGGCCATGTAATGTATTTGTGATATCTTTCTTGTTTGACTGTTGGGGCCATGTACACCTTGAGTCGTGCCACGCCTTGAACCTTGTACCCAAAATATAGTGTTGAAGAGAGCGTAGGCAGACAGTGTTGGATTGTCTCATATCGCTTAGTTTGAGCCCCTTCTGTGCGGTTTAAAAGGATCAGTTTTTCTTTTCCTTAACACCTGGGTTTTAAGGAGTCGTGTGAGCTAGGCTTTTCTACTTGGTATTAGAGCTGGGTTGCTCGCTTTTCAGCATGTTGAGTACCTGGCTGCTATGGTCTAGGGGGTGTGTTGGATTGTCTCACATCGCCAAGCGTGCCGAGTATCTATGCAGTTTATAAGGCTTAATTTCCTATTTTCTTAACACCTAAATTTTAAAGAGTTGTGTGGGCTGAGCTTTTCAACTGATGGGAGCATAGTGTATGAAACCGTAATGGCACCACATCTCAATATTTTTTGTTGATCGGTGCATCGAGTCTAGGACTTTGGATTTGACATCATGCAATACCTTGACACTTTACGTGGATAGTTGGAGCATTATCCTAACCCCACGCTTTTATGACCTGAATGAAATAACTAGGCATATCATTCGGTGATGCGGTCATTATTTCACGAGGAAGGCTGGGATGACCACGATGCTCACTTCTGTAAGTTTTATCTTATGGTCCTTTGCCAAGGGATTATTGTCGGTCCATGTTTTGGTGGGAATGGTCACATGCACGATTCATTCTTATTTATATTATTGTCATCTTTTGTTGAGCCCAATGTGAAGTTTTTGTGCAAGTTGATACTTGGGCTAGAAATGCAAGGTTTGAGAGGTTTTTTCTAAGCTTCGTAGCATATGGCATTTCATGCCAGGAGTTGAGGAAGAAGGAAACATTGGAAAGTATAATCCAAAAGAGTACGTAGAGCCGTAGAAGAGTAGAAGAAACAAGAAGGATCGAAGCATGTCTATCTTTTTTGTAATTCCTTATTTGACTCTCAGTACTTAAGTTTTGAAGGCATGTAATTATCTAAGCTCAAGAAGTTCAAACACTTTCAGATATTTGGGATGGAATGATTTAAAGTCTTAAATTGGAATGGGAATGGGAATGTACAAATATTATTTCTTTAAGTAAATTTTTACTCATTATTATTGTATCATTGATGTCTTGGGATTTGAAGTGTCAGAGACGGTTGGAAAATAACTTTTTTCTGACTTTCTTTCAAGCCTCAACCTTTGAGACTTTTGAGATTTTGACGCACTCGAAAAACCACATTCAATTTTCAACCTTCCAAGCTCCTAACATGAATGGAGAATTGCTTCCTTTAAATTGCCATCAAATCTTAATGTTTTTAGGCCATCCCAAGTGTCTACCATGTCTTAAGGGCATAACATTTTGAATTAGAATCAAATAAGTATGTGGTTGTCACTCGTGTAACAACTAATTTTTCTTTATTTAAGCAAACTATTTGATCATCCTGTTGGTGTCGCTTTAGTTACATTCCTAAAAGCATCTATGGCCAAAAAGAGATGGTTCATTAAGCAGCATCACCATTGTTATTTATTTACTGAATTTGAGAAGAATATTTTCCTATTGTACCAAACAAATATGTGGATCACATGTAGTCCTTGATCTTAATGCATGTTCACAATTGATGTCTATTCTGTTTGATATCTTTAGTAGATATACAATTTCTTTAAATTGTCACACAACATAGAAAGCTTTTCAAAAGGATCATTACAAGCAAAAAACCTCTTCAAAATGGCTCGTTCGCCTTAGAGACACTTTCAATTTTTTTTTTAAAAAGTGGTTCACTCGCCTTCGAGGCACTCTCAGGAATTTTTTCTTGAAAAATAGCTTGCTCGCCTTAAAGGCTCTCTCTAAAAGGAAAAAAACTGAAAGTTTGCCCATTAGCATTAAAGGCACTCTCTTAGAAGTTGCTTATCAGTGTCAAAGGCACTCTCTCAGAATTGCTTGTCAGCATCGAAGGCAACATTAAATTGCTTGCAAGCATTAAAGTCATTATCAAAAGTTGCTCGCCCTCATTAAAGGCATTAACTCAAAAGTTGCTTGATAACATTAAAAGAATATCACCAGAAGTTAATTGTTAGCATTAGAGGCACTATTATTGTTGGCCAGCATGAAAGGTGTTATCATTAAAAGTCACTTACCAACATTAAAGATACTATCATCAGAAATTTGCTTGCCAACATTATAGACAAGATCTCAAAAATTACTCGCCACCATTAAAAAGCATCATCTCTGAAGTTGCTCACCGACATTAAAGGCACTATCATCGGAAGTTGTTTGCCACCATTAAAGGCCTTACTACAAAAGTTGTTCGCCAGCATCAAAGGCATTACCTCAAAAGTTGATCGCTAACATTAAATGCACCATTTCAAAAATTGCTTAATTACTAACATTAAATGCATTATCTTAAAAATTGATTTTCAGCATCAAAGACATCATCTCAGAAGTTGCTCGTTAAGTATTAAAGGCACTCTCTCAAAGTTACTTGCCTACATTAAAGGCAATCATTTCAAGACTTGCTCGCATACATTAAAGGTGATTTTTTAAAAAATTTGGTTCACACTCGCCCGCATTAAAGGCTATATGTTTAAATTTGGTTCACCTTACTTCAAAAGCTTTGCCATAAGAATTTTTAAAAAAATGGTATTTCAAAATGATTTCTCTTAAATTTATATATAAAAAATTGAACTGCCCCATGAACTATGTTGGTCTGATCAATCCTAAGCCAAAAGGTGCGTAGGCAACCCAAAATGCTTGGGTGCAATCAAGATCCTTCCTTGATTTCAATTGATTTTTTATATATTTAAATGTATGTGCATTATTTCCTTTCTAGAATGCTATATCTTCAGCTTTGACAATCACTTATACACACGCATTGCTATATGAGCTCTGTTAAAGAGAGATATCTATAGACACACCCTATTTTGACCATCCATAATGCAAAAACTTGACCGGCGATTAGTCTTGTCTAGTGTTGAAATTTGATTTAAAGAGTAAGTATAGTATTCGACAACAATGAATTGACACGTAAGTCGCCCGAAAGTCCCGTTTACCCAAACACCTCCTTTGTTTTCAAACTTTTTTCGTTGACCTCTTTTTGACACTATTTTTACACATATTGGCCCTTGTTTTGAGCCGTTCAAATCTTCAAGTGTGTTATTGGTACTTGAAAGATTTTGTTTCCAAGACCGAGTGAGCCTATTTTGCTTCTGGCCTTTTAGGATACCCAAAAACCCTAAGAAAAAACTACAAAAAATTGTCCTAGGAAGCCCAGATGGCCAAATTGGCCATATGGCATTGCCTATATGGATGAGCTAGACATACAAGCCATAGACACCCATCATTATTCGTTTTTCATTTTTTGAATTTTAGGGCACATTTTGGTTTATCCCACGTTGATTTTTGACCCCATTACTCCATTTTTCTAAGCCTATATAAAGGCCCCTCCATAACCTTTACAAGTCATTTATAATCGGTCTGATTCAAATCTTAAGCTACCTCGGAGAATTTAAATGATTCTCAATAGTGAGACTTCGAATCTTCATTTGAGTTTACATAGTTATCACTTAAAACTTCTAATTCATTTTTGAGTCTTCTTTTGGGCGCTTGAGTATCAAAGAGTTCGAAAGGAGGAGTCATTTGAGTCGTGTTCGAGTTCATGGTCCTAAGGGTATGCTGAATGGCTAATGTGGTCTATGGGTCATCGTAACCTTTTTTAAAGATGTTTTTTACTTTAATTGTTTTTATTTGTTTTTAATATTTTGAGTATATTTTAGGATAGTGTTTCTATATTTTACAAATTTTTTATTTTCTGACGCATGACCATAGACAAGCATATTTTGGTTTTGAAGCTTGAAAATCTATTTTTTTATGTAAAATATTATTATTTTTCTTTATAGATGAAGTTTGCATGCTAGTTTTAAGTGAACCAATCCCTTTGAACTATAAGTCAGTCATCCCAAATAGTGCTATAGACAATAATAGAATCCTTAGAATAATAGTTGGTCATCCCAAATAGTGGTTAGTGTTTTATTTTCTATTTTTCCATGCTTAGGATGGTGGCATGGCAACGATCCCTATATGATTTCTATTCAAAATGAAAATTTTAAAAAACACAGGTTTACCTAGTCATTTCTGTACACTATTCATGTATTAGTTATATATATAGACTTAAATATGTGAACTAACGGTGATTAGTAAAGGCTAATCATGTGATTATACTAAGTGGGTGCCTCATACCATTTCACTCGGTACATTAACCCCCGAAAATATTCTCTATTGATGGAAGGAGTAAGCCTATTCCACATATTCATTGCATAGGTTATTGGACCTTAAAACCAAGTGGCAACTCCAATTTTTTGGATCTTTATTTGAGGGGAAATAGCCATCTCATTGTTCCATGTAGGTATCCCAAATCGGGATACTTATAGTGTGCTAAATTAAGTATCAGAGTGCTTTTCCAATCGACTCCATTGGCTTGGATAGCACTAATGTTTGCTCTTGCATTTGGCATTTGCAAGTTTCAGAGCCAGTTCGTGGCGTCAAGATTTTGTTTGGGTCTAAGCAATATTTTAGGTATTTACACTAGGAATTAATGTTTTTATTTGACCATTTAATTTTTTAACTTTTTGACTATTTTTTATTTTTTGCCAAACGAGTGAAGTTGACATTTTGGCTAAAGCAGTTAAAAAGTCTAGTTACTAATAAATGCCCTAATAACATATAATGAAAACATAATAAATCCAAATTAAAATGCAAGAATGGTGGAGAGAAAATAAAATTATTGTAGATAGCGATGAGAGTTGCAAAGAATGCATTGATAAGAGAGAGAAAACACAAATGGAGTGATAGATTAACAACTTATAGAGCTGTAGACATGATACTCCCTTATGATGTTTAGTGTCGTAAAAAATTAATAGAACATTGTCAAACTCTACAAATATAAACTAAAGTTATTTAGTAAATTAGTTCTATTTAAGAAAGTTGTAGAGTATTACTCTATTGTAATTTGTTTAATGGATATTGTCTCAATATTTTTTGAAAACAATAGACTTTTAAGTATTTCTCGTTTGGCAATTGGCTTTAAGCCGAGTTTTTGCCTTCTTATTTAAAGCCAAAAGAGCCAAAAAAGCATCGTTTGGACACCTAAAAGTTTTTAGACTTTTAGCCTTTTTGATTATTTTCATAAAAATAGTTTTATATATTTTTAAAAATATCATAACTTTTAAGATAAATATATTTACCTCCCTTAAAATTAGTTGAAAATACAACGACCTCCCTTGAGGTTTCTAAAATGACATTGGCTTCTCATGTCAGACTTGTTAAGTAAACGGAGTTAACTAAAAATAAGATTTACCATTTTACCCTTATAATTAATTAAATATTTTAACTAAACAAAATATCAAAATATCTTTTCAAGATCAATATATCCCCAAGCAAGAGGAAGGGAGAAGAGAAAATGGAATGTGGATGGTGAGTGAAGAAATTGAGAAGAGAAAATAACTGTATATATTTTCTGTCTTTTAAAACAGTACAATATATGGCCTATTTATAGGCGAATAGGGATAAACAATAAAAAAAATCAAATCAGAATAAAATCAATCTAAT
>JAOTRH010084696.1:0-16938 GCA_034768845.1 Heliamphora exappendiculata | reverse complement strand
ATCGACAATGAGTACATTATCAATAGATAGGGAAGAATCCTTACCGACCTTACCTATACCAATAATTTTACCTCTTGTGTTGTCTCCAAATGTTACATGACCTCCATCCTTAGGTGTTAAGGTTAAGAATTTAGTCTTTTCGCCCGTCAAATGTCTTAAGCATCCACTGTCCAAATACCGTCTTTTTTTTTATGATGAGGATCTCAAGCATACCTACAAAACAATTCAAGTGATTTTCTTTGGTACCCAATTCTTTTTGGGTCCAATAGGATCAGTCTCTTTTATTTGCCAAACTATTTTTGTGACCCCATTATTTTTTTTTTAGTGGGCAATCAAATTTAATATGCTCTTTTTTTTGCATTGAAAACAAGTTACATTCTTATAAGCATTTTTTGAAAATGTGTTTGACAAGCTTTTTTATTCTTTCACAAAATAATTTTTGGATTTGAGTTTTACTTCTCCATTGTATCTAATTCTTTCTTTATTTAATGAACTTCTTTGACTCATCAAAGGTCATCACCCTTAGATTTCTTGCCTCAGATATGGCTGTACCCTTAGCTTCCCATATAGGTGGCAAGGTTTTGAGTACTTTCCTTAAAAGCACATAAGATTGGTAAGTTTTTTCAAGTGCATTAAGAGAATTTATGATATGAGTAAATCGAGTGTACATGCTAAATATCATTTCATCTTCATGCATCTTAAAGCTTTCATATTCACTAATTAATCTATCAATCCTAGAGTCTTTAACATCTTGTGTGCCTTCATAAGTAACTTCTAATTTTTTTCATATTTCTTTTGCACTTTTATATGTCATTATTCGATTATATTCATTAGCATCTAAGGCACAATATAATGCATTTATAACACTAGAGTTTATTTACAGTTGTTTCATATCATTTTCATTTATTTCTTCTTCTAATTTAGGAACCTCTTTACCTTCTATAGTCTTAGTGGGAGTGAAGTTACCTTGCACGATTATCCTTCATGCTCTCCAGTCCATGGTTTGAATGAATATTCTCATTCTTTGCTTCCAAAATGTGTAATTAACACCACCGAAGATTGGAGGTCGTGTGGAGAACTGACCTTCTCCAAAAGGGGATATACCAATGCCTGCCATAGATCTTTTTCACGAAAACTTGTTAAGAATAATATGATTAGCTCTGATACCAATTGATAGTAAGTGTATAATCCCAAGAGGGGGTGATTGGATATTTGAAAAAAATGTTCAAATGCAAGTGTATGATTTTTATTTCACAAGAAAATTACTTATTTAAATCACAAGTAAATTTGTACTTATAAACAAGAACCTTTTGTTGAAAGATTCAAGTACAAGTGTAGAACTATAATATTTAAGACTTCTTGTTAAAAGATAAGTATATCTTAATTGAACTTAGTAAATAAAAACCTTTTAAAAGTTTTAAGTGCAAATTTTTGTTCACTTCTTGTTAATCAAATTTAGCACTCTTCTTGTTTTAACAATGTAAAATATAAGTGTGGCTTTCAACTTTAATTTGCAAGAATACCTTTCTTAAATATGGCTTCTTGATTAAAATATAAGAATATTTTATTTCACAATGTTTCTTGCAAAAAGAAATTAAAATTTTCAAAACTCTCTAGCCTTAAATGATGCGAGAAATAAAAATAAATGATTCAAGTGCAAATGTATGTGATGTAACAACAAGCAAATAAAGTAAATAAAAGAAATGAGCAAGCAAGAAAAAAGAACACCAAGATTTTTACAAAGTTCGATGTAACGGCCTACGTCCTTGCCTCAAGCTAACCGCTATGAGGATTTCTTACTACCTCTCCTTCAATAGGTGGAGAAGCCTCTCTCCTTAGTCTAGGCGAAGTAACCTCTTCTTGACAATGTACCCTTCTCAAGCAACCCAATTCTTGTAGGCAGATTAGCCTCTTTTAAGAAACACCTTTCTCAAATACAATATAACAAGAATGATATAAGAGTGTACAAAGAACGCTCCTTGGATGAGCAAATGAGTACAAATAATAAAAACTCTAAACTCACTTCTTAAGAAATATAACAATGAATCTCAACAAAAACTCAAATGATTTTTTAACAAAAATATGAATGAAAAGCTCAAGAAATGAAGCACGAAGAGATTGTATATGAAAGAATATTTGAAAGACTTTGAGTGATTAAAACAAGAGCACAAGGGCTCTATTTATAGGCCTCAAAATCTGACTAGCCATTGGGCTAAATAGGCTAAGTTCAAACTAGCCGTTTTCAGCAAAAATTTAAATTTAAGCATGTCCGGTCGACTGATGAAACTAGTTCGGTCGATTGAACTTGACTTCAGTTGACTGAACCCCAAGGGTTAGTCGACTGAACTGCTTTAGATCTGAAATTCCATTTTTGGCAGCTCAGTCAGTCGACTGGATATAAAGCCTCATTGATTGGATCATTAAAAATCCATATTTATATTTTTCCAAGATATTTTGATCACATTTTGAGTTGAAAAAAATATTTTTATGACTTTTAGGATTCCTATGAGCTTCAATGAAATATTCAAGAGATAAAGTGAATGTACAAGGATCCTAAAAATAAAATTTACAATTTGTTCTTCAAGCCTTGCATTTGTATCAAAAACTTGTCACCAAAGAACTTGATTTGAAATTTTATGTTGTGAGACCCTATACCATTTTATTTTGATATATATACATATTCGATGTTTTTCAACGCGTTTTGGCGTTTTCGTTTTAATAAGCTAATATGCGTTTTGATGCACGTTTTGGTTTATGTGAGACCCTAACTTGTTTTCTTTTTTGGCATTTTTCAACGCGCACTTGGTGTTTCCATTGCTGCATGTTTTTACGAGTTTAGATGCATTATCGGGGTCGTGGGCCGTTGTGGCACGATTTTCAAAAAATTTCAAAAAAATGATATTTTGGAGGCCAATAAATATCTGGAGTTAGATATTTTCAAAAGAAATTTTCAAAACTTAACACCTAAGTTTTCTCCTTTTTCTCTCTGCCTTCTCTCTAAGTTCTCGGGGGCCCGGGGCTCAGTTTTCAACGATCAGACTGCGGATTCTTGGTATCGGCATCGAGGGCTACGCAACCATCCGGTCAGATTTTGATTCCAGCAAAGCTTAGTTTTGCACATGGTTCGAGGCGTCGAGTTTTTAACTCACCGAGATAGGATCCTAGACTCTCATATCTTATAAGGGTGCTACGTGTAATCATGTGCGTTTTTAACGGTTAGATTGCTGTAGATCTGATTTTGTTCCAAGAAAATTGGGTTTTGATTAAAAATGGGGTTTGTGTCGATTTTGGTGGATGAAATTGGGTTTTGAGTTTTTCTTTTCAAGGTTTTGTGGTAGTTTCGGATTTGGGCACGTTCGAGGGTGTCGAAAAGGTGTTTAAAAGCTTGGATTTGAGGTTGAGAAGGTGGTTTGTGACGGTTTGAGAGTGTTGGAGCTTAGATCACTCAGGAACAGAAAATCTGGGTTTCTCTCGGGTGGTAGCTCGCTCGAGTGGACTAGTTACGCAGGGCCATTTTGTTTTGATGTTATCTCCCTCGTCCGGACTCGAAATTAGGTCGTTCTTGCACTCAAATTGAAGCCCCAGAAATCCTCTTTCCGATGACACCTCTCTCACCTTAAAATTCTATTTGTAGTAAATGTAATGATCAAAAGAGTGAAGGTGTGTCAAGATTTCCAAATCATTTTTCACCCGTTTTTGGCTGAATGTTTAGGAAAAGGTTGTTTTTCATCCTTGTTGGCCCTTCGACCTACTTCCATGTTCTGTGGGATATTGTGGTGTTATTGTAGGCGTCGTGGGCTTGTGTTGGGCGTGTGTGGGCGTCGTGGGTTTATGTTGGGCGTGTGTGAGTTCGTTTTAGTCATGGTAGGCCTTTGGGAGTTTTTTGGTGTTTTGTGGTTTGGTGGTTGGTTATTTGGTTTCCAATTGGCGTCCTATGGTATTCAATTGATTAATTTATGGGAATTAGTCGATTCAAATACCTGTGGATTCTTTTTGGCGTTCGGTTGGTTGTGTAATGGCTTCGGGAGTCGTGTGGTGGCCTCTCGATCGATTGGGTTATGGGACTCAATCGACTGCTCTCCTCTAGTGATTTTAGTTGATTGGATTATGGGGTCCTGTCAATTGAAGTCACGAAGAGGGTGTTGGTCATTTCATGCGGGGTGTGGGTGCACGGTTGTGTGCATGGTGGTTCGTGCATCGTTGCGTGTGGGGGTTTTATTTTGTTTCTCGGTTTGAGTTTTCTCAGAGCGTTGACCACTCGAGCAGTGGTCGTGCACTTGAGCGAGGTGGTGCCAGAGTGTTGGGTTGGTGGTTGACCGCTCGAGCGGTGGTTGTGCGCTCGAGCGGGGATGTGGTAGTGTGCTATGTCGGTTGGGGACCGCTCGAGCGGTGGTTATGCGCTCGAGCGCTTGGGCTGTGTTGGCCTTTGGGTTAGGTTTTGGTTTTGGCTATCCCGGTGAGTAGATGGGTTTTTTGGGTATCGAAAGACAGTGTGTGTGGCATGTGATGTCATGTCGGGTTATATAGCGGGTGGTGTCATGATGTGAAGTTATATATGGCTATGTGCGTTTATAACTGGCTTTGTACATTTATAACTGTAGTTTATTTATGTACGAATTATGTAAGTGGATTACATAAGGTGATATCGTTATGTATAACGTGGTTTATACTTTAAAACCTAGAGTTTTATATGCATGTGACGTGGTTTGTGAAATGTCGTGTTGATACATGGTTATATACATTAAATCCTGGTTTAAGTTTGAATGTGTATGAAATGGGTTAGATGAATCTGTGATCCAGTAGATGTAAATCCTAGTTGAAGATGCATAGGTGAGTGTGTGGATGTGTGTGCGCTCTGTCGGCTGAAATGAGGTCCTAACGAGGCATATGTGTGTGTGTGTGTTGCACGTGTTACGTGTATTGTATTGAATTGGGTGGCGGTCCGTCGATGAAAGTCCAAGAAGACGCTATGATTGGGTGGCGGCCCGTCGGTGAAAGTTTGAGAAGTCGCTTAGATTGGGCAGTGGTCCGTCGGTGAAAGTCCGAGAAGATACATGGATTGCATGAATTGCATTTTAGGACGGATAGACCAATTTTATTAAAAAACTGTATTATCAGCCTACGCGGGTCGAAATACTGTATTAATAGCCTGCAGGAGTCGTAATACTAGAATCGTTTTCAAGGCTCTAATGAGTCAAAAAAATAGTTTTTATCCTCGCTTTCCCTTGCATGTGAAAAATGATTTTCTGGCTCTGGTGAGTCGTGATCTAAAACTGTTTTTAAATTATTTTATTGGTTTGAAAGAGAGTCAAAAATTGCACTTCGTTTATCGAGCATGCTTAGCTTATACTGCATGTGCTGTTTAGAATCTACTGAGCTTTAGCTTACGGTGTGGGATTTGCTTTTTTTCAGGTACCGCTCACGCAGGTTAATCTAGAGGTGCTGGAGAGGTGGAAGAGTTGTAGTCTTCCTTTGTTCCTTTTGTTTTATTACATGTATGTCCTAACATGTTTTCTCGGTGTTGGAGTCGTGTAATGTATGTCGTTTGGCGTTTATATGCAATGCATGTATGGTTTACTTTGAGAGTATATTCTCGGCCTGG
This sequence comes from Heliamphora exappendiculata, assembly GCA_034768845.1. Lineage (NCBI taxonomy): Eukaryota > Viridiplantae > Streptophyta > Magnoliopsida > Ericales > Sarraceniaceae > Heliamphora > Heliamphora exappendiculata. Next base: position 11,336 of record JAOTRH010084696.1, on the reverse strand, counting down.
GTGTTATATTTGGTTGTTTCTGGGTGTTTCACGTGACCCGGAGGTTGGGGCATGACAGAATGGTATCAGAGCTCTAGGTTCGAATACCTATGAGCCGTGGGAAGAGGGTGTATTCCGTGTGAGGTTGATTATGTGTGCTTGACTGCATGTGTTTAGATGTTTTGATAGCATGAATGTGATAGCATGCGGGTCATACATGAATGATGTGTATATGTGAACATGGGGGTTAAACTGTGGGATTGATTAGTCCTGCCTTTGGGCGTTTGGATTAACAAACTTGGGAGCCAAGATAGAAATGCGTTTTGCTGACGTGATTTCTATTAGGGAGTCTAAGTAGGTTATCCAGATTGATGCGTCATTCTTGTCGGTTCTCCTCAGTATGTGGATTTTGTTTAGCATGAGCCTATGTGGCTATGTGTTATGCTTGCGTGGTTAGCGTTTATATTCATGCTATGTGATATGTCTTATGTTCTGTCATTCCTTTCATATAGACACGATGTTTGCGCGGAGAGGGCGATGCCATGTTCGAGGCCGTGACCATGGGTTTGGAGTTGGTGGTGGACTTTGTGGGTGGTGTGCTGTGTTGAGACAGCAGGTGGTGGGGATGTGAGGTTGAGACGGTTCGTCGATCCCGTGTCTTTGAGATAGTTGGACATTGTTAGGAAGCCTGACCTTATTTGACTATATCCTAGGAATGGTTTGGCTGACCATCTCGTATGTCGTGCCAATTGTGTTTGATGGTTGGTTATCGTTTGACCACGAGATGAATTTCGGGGATAAAATTTCTTTAAGTCGGGTAGAGTTGTGAGACCCTACCCGTTTTTTGGACATTTTTCGACGCGCGTTTGGTGTTTTCATTGCTGCATGTTTTTACGAGTTTAGATGCATAATCGGGGTTAGATATGCATGCGGGGTAGGTTCCCGCGGCCGTGGGCTGTTGTGCTGCGATTTTCAAAAAATTTCAAAAAAATATATTTAGAGGCCTATAAATATCTGAAGTTAGATATTTTCAAAAGATATTTTCAATACTTAACTCCTAAGTTTCCTCATTTTTCTCTCTGGCTTCTCTCTAAGTTCTCGAGGGCCTAGGGCTCGGTTTTCGATGATCAAACTACGAATTCATGGTATCGGCATCGAGGGCTAGGCAACCATCTGGTCAGATTTTGATTCTAACAAAGCTCGATTTTGCACGTGGTTCGAGGCGTTGAGTTTTTTACTCACCAAGGTAGGATCCTAGAGTCACATGTGTTATCAGGGTGCTACGTGTAATCGTGTGCGTTGTTAATGGTTAGATTGCTGTAGATCTGACTTTGCTCCAAGAAAACTGGGTTTTGATTAAAAATGGGGGGTTTTGTATCGATTTCGGTGGATGAAATCGGGTTTTGAATTTTTCTTTTCGAGGTTTTGTGGTAGTTTCGGGTTTAGGCACGTCCGAGGGTGTCGAGAAGGTGTTTAAAAGCTTGAATTTGAGGTGTAGATGGTGGTTTATGAGGGTTTGAGGGTGTTGGGGCTTAGATCACTCACGAACAGAAAATCTGGGTGTCTCTCGGGTGGTAGCTCGCTCGAGCGCCCTATGTCTGCTCGAGCGGACTGGCTGCACATGGCCGTTTTGTTTTGATGTTATCTCCCTCGTCCATACTCGGAATTAGGTCGTTCTTGCACTCGAATTGAAGCCCCAGAAGTCCTCTTTCCAATGACTATTTTTGTATTAAAAGTTATGATCAAAAGAGTGAAGGTGTGTCAAGATTTCCAAACCATTTTTCACCCATTTTTGGCTGAATGTTTGGGAAAAGGTTATTTTTCATCCTTGTTGGCCCTTCGACCTAATTTTAGGTTCTGTGGGATATTGTGGTGTTCTTGTAGGCGTCGTGGGCTTGTGTTGGGCATATGTGGGCGTCGTGGGTTTGTGTTGGGCGTGCGTGAGTCCGTTTTAGTCGTGTTAGGCCCTTGGGAGTTTGTTGGTGTTTTTTGGTTTGGTGGTTGGTTCTTTGGTTTCCAATTGGCGTCTTATGGTATTCGATTGATTAATTTATGAGAATTAGTCGATTCAATTACCTGTGGATTCTTTTTGGGGTTTGGTTGGTTGTGTGATGGCTCCGGGAGTCGTGTGGTGGCCTCTCGGTCGATTGGGTTATGGGGCTCAATCGACTGCTCTCCTCTGGTGATTTTAGTTGATTGGATTATAGGGTCCTGTCAATTGAAGTCGCAGAGAGGGTGTTGGTTATTTCATGCGGGGTGTTGGTGCACGGTTGTGTGCGTGGTGGTCCGTGCATCGTTGCGTGTGGGGGTTTGGTTTTGTTTTTTATTTGAGTTTTCTCGCAACGTTGACCGCTCGAGCGGTGGTCGTGCGCTTGAGCGAGGTGGTGCCAGAGTGTTGGGTCGGTGGTTGACCGCTCGAGCGGTGGTTGTGCGATCGAGCGGGGTTATGGCAGTGTGCTATGTCGGTTGGGGACCGATCGAGCGGTGGTTAAGCGCTCGAGCGCTTGGGCTGTGTTGGCCTCTGTGTTAGGTTTTGGTTTTGGCTATCCCAGTGAGTGGATGGGTTGTTCGGTGTCGAAAGATGGTGTGTGTGGCATGTGATGTCGTGTCGGTTATATAGCGGGTGGCGTCATGATGTGAAGATATATATGGCTATGTGCGTTTATAACTGGCTTTGTATATTTATAATTTTAGTTTATTTATGTACGAATTATGTAAGTGGATTACATAAGGTGATATCGTTATGTATAACGTGGTTTATACTTTAAAACCTAGAGTTTTATATGCATGTGACGTGGTTTGTGGAACGTCGTGTTGATACATGGTTATATGCATTAAATCCTGGTTTAGGTTTGCATGTATATGAAATGGGTTAGATGAATCTGTGATCCAGTAGATGTAATACATGGTTGATGATGCACGGGTGCGTGTGTGGATGTGTGTGCGCTCTGTCGGCTGAAATGAGGTCCTGACGAGGCACGTTTGTGTGTGTGTGTTGCACGGGTTACGTGTATTGCATTGGATTGGGTGGCAGCCCATAGGTGAAAGTCCGAGAAGACGCTGTGATTGGGTGGTGGCCCGTCGGTGAAAGTCCAAGAAGATGCTTGGATTGGGCAGTGGTCCGTCGATGAAAGTTCGAGAAGATACATGGATTGAATGAATTGCATTTTGGGAGAGATAGACCAATTTTCTTAAAAATTGTATTATCGTCCTACGGAAGTCAAAATACTGTATTAACGGCCTGCGGGAGTCGTAATACTGAAATCATTTTCAAGGCTCTGATGAGTCAAGAAAAAGGGTTTTTATCCTTGCTTTCCCTTGCATGTGAAAAATGATTTTCTGGCTCGGGTGAGTCATGATCTAAAACTATTTTCAAATTATTTTATTGGCTTGAAAGAGAATCAAAAATTGTACTCCATTTATCGAGCATGTTTAGCTTATACTGCATGTGTTGTTTAGAATCTGTTGAGCTTTGGCTCACGATGTGGGATTTGCTTTTCTTCAAGTACCGGTCACGCAGGTTGATCTGGAGGTGCTGGAGAGATGGAAGAGTTATTGTCTTCCTTTGTTCCTTTTGTTTTGTTACATGTACGTTGTAACATGTTTTCTCGGCGTTAGAGCCGTGTAATGTATGTCGTTTGGCATTTATATACAATGCATGTATGGTTTACTTTGAGAGTATATTCTCAAGCTGTATGTTATTTTTAGTTATTTGTGGGTGTTTCACGTGACCAGGAGGTTGGGGCGTGATAGTTTATGTGAGCATGCTGGGTTGGTCCCGTGGGTTGCTGGGAGTTACTGTGCGAATTTTAAAAATTAAAAAAAAAAGATATTTTGGAGGCCTGTAAATATCTGGAGTTAGATATTTTTAAAAGATATTTTCAAAACATAAGTCCTAAGTTTCCTCCAGTTTTCTCTATGCCTTCTCTCTAACTTCTCGGGGGCCTAGGGCTTGATTTGTGACGGACCAACAGCCAATCGTTGTTATAGGGATCGTGCTCTACGCATCTACTCGGACAGAATTTCATTCCGACGAAGCTCAATTTTGCACGCGAATTGAGGCATCGAGTTGTTGACTCACCGAGGTAGAATTCTAGATTTTAAAGTTGTTAGAGGGTGTCTTATGTAATCTTATGCATCTTTACCGTCTTTTATTCATGAAAAGGTATTTTATGTTTAGGAAAAGTGGGTTTTTGGTTTAAAAACCTTTTTTGGTCGTTTCAGTTGGATGAAAACGGTGTTGGATGTTTCTTTTGAAGCCTTTGGTGATAGGCTTGAGCGTGTGTGAGTTCATGGGTGTGAGATGGAAGCTTTGAGGCTTCATCTTGTGATTAAAATGGAAAAACTGTAGGTGAAAAACAATTTTTGGGCTACTTCAGTCGATTGAACTCATGTGGTCAGTCGACTGGATCATGGTTTGTGGGTTCAGTTGATTGAACCCATGGGGTCAATCGACTAAACAGTGTCGTTGGGCATTTTGGCGTGAATTTCAGTGTGTTTTTTAGTCGACTGGAGGGTGGATCAAGTCGACTGAACCTGGCCTATTAAGGGTGCATCTTTGAAAATTTGTTTTTGAAGGTTTGGAGCTAACCTGTGGGGTTGTGGCTCAACTTTTAAAATGTTTTGATGAAAACCATGCATTTTCATTCATTGATCTCCATGGTAGAAGGATTGGATCTTCTTATACATACGTTGTATAGCTTTGAAACTCAGGTTTTTACATGTTTGTTTCATCTCCATGTTAATGGGTGGATCTATATGTTTGTATGATCTCCTTGTCGGTGGATGGATCTTTATATAAATGTGAAAAACGTTTTAGTTTGGAAATGATTCTCTAGATGTACCGGGGTAGCAGGTATTTTGCACGAGTTGCCCTCGATGGAAGTTTGGAAACGTGTGCAGAGTAGATACCTTGGTCCTTCGGGTTAATCCTCGTAAACTAGGTGATTGGGTGCTTTGTTCCCTCGGGTTGTTGGACCTGTAAACTAAGCTTTTACGTTATGGTGGCTTCGTATAGAACTTGCATTTACCTAACCGGTCCTACGATGTGTAGGGATTGGGTAAAGGGGCAGGATTCTGCAGTTGCTACATTTGTCCCCTTGTGATGGAGTCGGTCTATAGGATTTATTTATCTTTCTCCTCGGCTGTGTGGGTCGAGTGGAGCGTACTGTTTTTCCGGTTTATTTTCCTCGGTGTGTGTGATCCAAGCGGAAAACAACGTTTGATTACAATTTTCTTTAACTGTTATTTTCATTAGTTATAATGCATGGTTTTACTAGTGGTCGAGTTTGCTCCAACTATATGATTGCATATCCTGATTTACAGCTTTATAGTCTGTTCCTATTGGGCTTCGGCTCACAGGTGGAATTTTCTGTATAAAATCATTTTCAGGTGATGACATGGAGAATGATCTTGAGTAGATCTTGTGGTGCCCATGGCGACGGATGGCGAAAGACTTTTGTAGTTTTTGTTTTTGGTATGTTTGTTCCTAAAGGTAGGTTTTATACGACATAAGGCGATATACTGTATGCATGTTGGAACTATATAATTACTGTTTATGAGATATGCATATTGGGTTTCATTTGATTTGAACAGGCAGATTTCAATGTATGAAAACCTATTTCCATAAAACTGGTGTTTGGTGAATTTTCATGTGACCCTGGGTTTTGGGGCGTGACAACTTGGTATCAGAGCTCTGGGTTCGAATACCTAAGAGCCATGGGAAGAGGGTTTATCACCTGGTGAGGTTGATTAATGATGCTTGTTTGCATGTGTATAAATGTTTTTATGACATGCTGATAGCTTGATAAGCATGATAGTTGGTGTATCTATGAGTATGGAGGTTGGGTCTTGGGATGGATTAGTCTTGCCTTCGGGCGTTTGGATTAACAAATTTGGGATCCAAGTTAGAGACGCGTTTGGCCGACGTGTCTGTCTTGTTGATTCTCCTCGGTATGTGAGATGTGTTACGTCACCTTAAGTGGTTGTGTCAACCTGCTTACATGTTTATGTTTCACAGTAGCATATTGTATGAAAGCTTATCTCGTTATCTGCTTTATATAGAATTATGTCCACGCGGGGAGTGCAGGGATGGGGTGGTGGCCGAGGTTGTGCTTATGTATAGGTTCCAGAGGAGGGAGACGTTCATGCCCCACAGGAATAGGTGGGCGGTGCTGACGTTATGCAGGAGATGCTTTCCACTATGAGAGTTATGGCTGAGGCATCCAGGGCTAGAGTGAGGGCTCCTGAGCCAAGAGCCTCTGTGGCTATGAGGGAATTTTGGCAGTTGGATCCTCCGACCTATTCTAGGGAGCTGAACCCCAAGGTTGTTACTGAGTGGTTGGAAGTGACCACAACTATCTTCGATACTCTAGATATCGAGGAGGATGCTTTGCATGTGCGGTTGGCGACATTCTAACTGCGGGAAGATGCTAGAGAGTGGTGGAAGTTTGCTAAGACTACAGTGGATGATACATGGGTTGCTTTCATAGGAGTCTTCTTAGAGAAGTATTTCTCAAGATCTTCGAGTGATACATACCAAGAGGAGTACCTTTCCCTTGTTCAGGGGAACCTTTCTGTGGTCTAGTATGAGGCCAAGTTCTCGAATCTGTCGCGGTTCGCAGCTGAGATGGTATTTACAGAGGAGTTGCGCACTAGGAGATTTGAGAGGGGCCTTCGACCTGCTATTAAGGATAAGATTGCAGTTCTGGGTTTGGATGTGTACATTGCGCTAGTGGAAGCTGCTATTCGAGTAGAGAACTCACTGGCAGAGAGTCACAGAGTTAGAGAGAGTGGGAGTCAGCATGGCAATGGAGATGCACAATTCCAGAGGCGCGGGAGCAAGCGCCAGAGGTCGTCTGGACTTAGTTCTCATTTTATCGGATCGTATCAGTTGCAATCGTCCACACCTCCACCTTCAGTGGCCTTGGCAGGAAGGCCAGAGCAGAGAGGGCTGGTTTGTTATTGATGCGGACAGCTCGGGCATCGTTCAGTTGAGTACCTGCAAAAGGGCCAGGTATAGAATTCAGCATCCGTCTAGTCACATATGAGAGACCCACCTATCTGCTTTGGGTGTGGTTAGTCTGGGCATATTTACAGATACTGTCCCTATGAAGGGAATGTTCTGAGTGCGACATGAGCACTAACTACTCGATCTGCACAAAGACGGTAGACTCTGCAGTAACCTAGGGCCCAGACGTCTAGGTTTGCAGAGGGAGGTACTTCAGCACAGTCTGTGAGGCAGCCAATGACTCAGGGTTATGGTGGACAGACCAGACCACCGTAGGCCAGGGCTTATGTTCTTGCTGATTGCAGTGCTTCCAAAGAACCAGTTGCATCTGATGCTGCAGCTAATCCAGCCATGATCAAAGGTGCTCTTCTAGTCTTTATATCATGGGCCAGTGTTCTCATCGACACGGGAGCATCACATTCTTTCATATCTTCTGCCTTTGCATCTGCATTGGGGTTGAAGGTAGACCCGTTGGGTAGTGCATTGAGCATAGAGACCTCAGTCAGTGGGAATGTGGTGTTGAGTATAATTTACCAGTGCGCCAGTGTTGATTATTTCAGAGCGAGGCCTGGGGTATATAGTGTATTGCGATGCATTACACAACGATTTGGGCTATCTATTGATGGAGGGAGATAAGGTTGTAGCCTCATGATAGTTGAAGACACACGAGAAGAACTACTCGACCCATGATCTGGAGTTGGCAGCTGTGGTCTTCACCTTGAAGACATAGCGGCAATATCTCTATGGTGAGCACTTCGAGATTTTCTCTTATCACAAGAGCTTAAAATACTTATTTTCGTAGAAAGACTTGAATCTTCACCAATGATGATGGATGGAGTTGTTGGGAGACTACGACTTTGATTTGTAATACCACCCGGGAAAGGTAAATGTCGTAGCTGATGCGCTCAGTAGGAGATCTCATGGTTCGTTAGGTTCTGTGGCTATACGAGAATGGGATATGCTTAGAGATGTTGGGGAGTTTGATTTGTGTCTCGGAGAGACAGTGGCAGGTGCGACCTTATATTCAGTAGCTTCACAGCCCACATTGGTTGCACGTGTGTTAGAGGCTCAGCAAATCGATCAGGAGGCTTTGATGATACGGGACCGCATTAGTAGTGGGAAGGACACAGCAAGATGGACGGTGAGTTCAGATCAGAGTTTGAGGTTAACAGGGCGACTATTTGTGCCAGAGTCGTGCTACATGATTTTCATCATTCACGTCTTGCAGTGCATCTCGGAGGCACGAAGATGTATCACGACTTGCGCCGTCAGTTTTGGTGGACGGGAATACAGAGAGACGTGATCCAATTTGTGTCTCGGTGCCTTACTTGTCAGCAAGTAAAGGTGGAACACCAGCGATCGGCAGGGTTGTTACAATCGTTGCCTATATCTGAGTGGAAGTGAGAGAATATCACGATGGATTTGTACCGGGACTTCCCCGATCACCGACGGGACATGAAGCTCTTTGGGTTATGGTTGATATGCTGACAAAGTCGGCACATTTTCTTCCCATTCGAGTATGGGATTCGGTGGACAGATTGGGTAGGTTGCATGTTTGGGAGATAGTCTGACTACACGGAGTACCGGTGACTATTGTTTCTGATCGAGACCCGCGCTTTACATTGCGCTTTTGGCAGAGTCTTCAGATGGCTTTGGGAACTAGCTCGACCTTTAGCACAGCTTTTCACCCACAGACCGACGGTCAGTCTGAGAGAACCATCCAGATTTTAGAGGACATGTTGAGAGCCTGTGTGCTGAATTTTTTTGGTTCTTGGGAGGACCATCTATCATTGGCAGAGCTTGCATAAAATAACAGCTATCAGTTCAATATTAGGATGGCACCGTATGAGGCTTTGTATGGTAGACCGTGTAGATCGCCTGTATGTTGGACATAGGTGGGAGAGACCGCTGTTTTGGGACCCGACCTAGTGCGGGACACGATCGAGAAGATTACATTGATTCGTCAGCGTCTGGTGATAGCATAGAGCCGCCAGAAGAGTTATGCAGATCAGAGGAGGAGACCTTTGGAGTTTACAGTGGGAGATCATGTGTTTTTGAAGGTCTCGCCAAGTAAAGGGTTAATGAGATTTGGCCGTAGCAAGAAGCTATCACCGCGCTTTATTGGACCATTCGAGATTCTGGAAAGGATTGGGGTGGTAGCATACCGTTTGGCCTTGCCACATCAGTTGGCATCTGTGCATAACGTGTTTCACGTTTCCATGCTTCGGAGGTATGAGCCAGATCCATCACATGTTCTGGATTAGGCTAAGTTGCGAATTGATGAGAATATCACGTATGAGGAGCATCCTGTGAGGATACTTGATACGAAGGAACAAGTGTTACAGGTGAGAACGATTGCTTCTGTCAAAGTTCAGTGGCTTCATCACGGGATTGAAGAAGCAACTTGGGAGCTTGAGTCCGAGGTTCATGCTAAATACCAGGAGTTGTTCACCTCGTGACCTTGTAGTGAATTTCAGGGGCGAAATTCCTTAAGGGGGGATAGTTGTGAGACCCTGTACCATTTTATTTTGATATATATGCATATTCGATATTTTTAACACATTTTGGCGTTTTCGTTTTAATATGCTTATATGCGTTTTGATGCATGCTTTGATTTATCTGAGCATGCTGGGTTTGTTCCGGGGGTTATACGGAGTTACTGTATAAATTTGAAAATTTAAAAAAAAAAGATATTTTGGATGCCCATAAATAGCTAGAGTTTGATATTTTCAAAAGATATTTTCAAAACTTAACTCTTAAGTTTCTTCTAGTTTTCTCTCTGCCTTCTCTCTAACTTCTCGGGGGCCCGGGGCTTGATTTTTGATGAACCAACAACCGATCCTTGTTATAAGCATCGTGCTCTATGCATCCATCTAGACGAAATTTCATTCCGACGAAACTTAGTTTTGTACGCGGATCGAGGCGTCGACGAGATAGGATTCTAGACTTTAAAGTTGTTAAAGGGTGTTGTATGTAATCTTATGCATCTTTATCATCTTTTATTCATGAAAAGGTGTTTCATGTTTCTGAAAAGTGGGTTTTTGGTTTAAAAATCTTTTGATGTCGTTTCAGTTGGATGAAAACAGTGTTGGATGTTTCTTTTGAAGCCTTTGGTGATAGGCTTGAGCGTGTGTGAGTTCATGGGTGTGAGATGGAAGCTTCGAGGCTTCATCTTGGGTTTGAAATGGAAAAATCGTAGGTGAAAAACATTTTCTTAGCTGGTTCGGTCGACTGAACCCATGGGGTCAGTCGACTGGATCATGGTTTGTGGGTTCGGTTGACTAAACCTATGGGGTCAGTCGACTGAACAGTGTTGTTGGGTGTTTTGGTGTGGATTCCAATGTGTTTTTCAGTCGACTAGAGGGTGGGTCCAGTCAACTGAACCTGGGCTGTTAAGGGTGCATCTTTGAAAATCATGTTTTTGAAGGTTTGGAGCAAACCTGTGGGATTGAGGCTCGACTTTTAAAATGTTTTGATGAAAACCATGCATTTTCATGCATTGATCTCCATGGTAGATGGATTGGATATTCTTATAAATATGTTGTATAGCTTTTAAACTCATGTTTTTACATGTTTGTTTGATCTCCATGTTAATAGATGGATCTATATGTTTGTATGATCTGCATGTCGATGGATGGATCTTTGTATAAATGTGAAAAACATTTTAGTTTGGAAATTATTCTCTAGATGTACCGGGATAGCGGGTATTTGGCACGAGTTACCCTCGGTGGAAGTTCAGAAACGTGCGTAGAGTAGGTATCTTGGTCCTTCGGGTTAATCCTCGTAAACTAGGTGATTGAGTGCTTTGTTCCTTCGGGTTCTTGAACCTGTAAACTAAGCTTTTACGTTATGGTGGCTTCGTATAGAACTTGCATTTACCTAACCGGTCCTACGATGTGTCGGGATTGGGTAAAGGGGCAGGAGTCTGTAGTTGCTACATCTGTCCCCTTGTGGCGAAGTCGGTACATAGGATTCATTTATCTTTCTCCTCAGCTGTGTGGCCCGAGTGGAGCACACTGTTTTACCAGATTATTTTCCTCGGTGTGTGTGATCCAAGTGGAAAACAACATTTGATTATAGTTTTCTTTAACTGTTGTTTGCATTAGTTATAATGCATTGTTTTACTTGTGGTCGAGTTTGTTGGAGTCAATACTGCCAAGATCTTTGTTTTTGTAAAACGATTTTTGGTAAAAAAATTAACTGGACGGGCAAATGCCAAAACGGGCTCCAGATAAAACTTTTACGAAGAACAATCAAAATAAAACCTGTGCGCAACCAAAGTTAATTTAGAAGAATACCTCTTATAGATCTAATCTTCAACTACGACTTGATTCCGAGTTGAAACTCC
>JAOTRH010084685.1:0-16938 GCA_034768845.1 Heliamphora exappendiculata | reverse complement strand
TAGAACTTGTCATTATCTAGCTGACCTTCAGTGGTTCAGGACTAGGATAATGGGCAGGAGTCTATAGCGGTTACCTTTTCTGGTATGGCAGAGTCGGTACATAGGATCTCATTTATCTTGTCTCCTCAGTCTATTATTGTCCCGAGTGGAGAATGTTGTTTTACTGCTTTCCCTTAACTAGGGCATGATAACTCTCAGGTTTATATGCATAGTTTCAAGAATAAAAATGATAGTTTTCAGATGAAAAACTTGTGGTTTTTTTTGTGAGAAAACCATGTTGGCCTTTGTGGTCGAGCTAGCTCCCACCATATATTGCATATCCTGCTTTACAGCTTTATAGTCTATTTCTATTGAGCTTCGGCTCACGTGGTGGGTTTTTCTGATAACTTTTTCAGGTGGACGTGAGGAGATGACCTAGATGCCTGTTGAGACGGAAGACTAGTCGTAGTTTCTCCTATTTTGTGCACATACCTCGTCATGTGATGCTTGTTTTAGAATGCGGGTTTTGTACGGCTTTTGGCGATATACTTATTCATGTATGAGATTGCATGATTTACAGTTTTTATGAAAGTTGAGCTGTGGGGATATTTATTCAAATGTTAGCTTTGATTTCCAACTGTAAAACTTATTTTCTTAAATGGGTGTTTTGGTGGGCTTTCGTGTGACCCGGATGTTTGGGGCGTGACACTGTACAAATCCCTTGAAGAAGTCAAAAAGTACTTCGCCAAAAGAATCCCTGTGAAAGCTGCCCACGTGCCCTCCACAATATTCTGGGTGTATTTTCACCACTCGTGAGCATCACCTCTCAGTTGAAAAGAGGCCAAAGAAACCCGCAAATCGTCCTCCACTATCTGCAGTGTATCAAGGATCCAAGTCACTAGCTCCAACCACTCTGTAGCCACTATAGGATCAGGATCCCCAGCAAAGGTAGGAGGATCCAGACGTCTAAACTCTTGCATCACCACTGTTGTCCTCAGATCGGGTTCCCTCTCTCTCCCCCTAGCAGTCTCAACCAACTGACAAATGGAGCCTGCCAGCACACGAAGCAACCCTACCGCGTCAACAGGTCCTTGGGGAGCATTTTCATCCCCAACATCAGGGATAAGCACATCCCCTTGGCAAAAACCACGCCACGGCCTCGTCCTCTCCTCGCAGACATCACATATATATGAAAGGAAAATGGAACATAAGACGTTGCACATCACATGAACATAAACGCTAACCACATAAGCATGTTAACACGTAGCCACATAGGTTCATGCTAAACAAACCTCACATACTGAGGAGAACTGACAAGAGAGGCGCATCAATCTGGATAACCTACTTAGATTGCTGGCCAAAAAACACGTCGGCTAAACGCATTTCTCACTCAGCTTCCAAGCTTGTTAGCCCAAATTCTCGAAGGCAAAACTGATCAATCCTAAGGTTCAACCCCCATGCTCACATATACACAACATTCACATATTCAAGTCACTATCATGCTCATGTTATCAAAACATCTAAACACATGTAGTCATTCACACGCAATCAACCTCACACGGTGATGCACCCTCTTTCCACAGCTCATAGGTATTCGAACCCAGAGCTCTGATACCATGTTCTCACGCCCCAAACTCCAGGTCATGTGAAACGCCCAAAAACAACCATATAGAACACCCAGCCCAATGTTCACTATCAGATAAAACATACATGCATTAAATATAATCACCAAAAGGCTTACAATACAAAAGGTTCCAACACCAAAAACATGTAAACATACATGGCCCAAAAGAAACAAAAAAAAAAAAGCAGACCACAGATATTCCACCCCTCTGGTTTCTCCGAATCAACCTGCATGACCGGTACTTGAAAAACATTACGATTCTCACACCATGAGCTAAAGCTCAGAAAAAATTAGACAAACATGAAATAAAAGCTAAACATGCTAGGAAAACAATGTGTGATTTTTAACTCACACGAGCCTTGAGAACAATTTTGAAAACAATTTTATATCACAACTCATACGAGTCTATCTTTTCTTGTGAATATATATATACTATAATGCTTCACAAGCAAAGATAGACTCTTACGAGTCCCGACTCTTACGAGCCCCACATGCAACACAAATACATACATCGACTCTCCCAAGCCCCAACAACAGTTCTATCAATTACATGATGATTCATACACAATACGTGCCACCCACATAACGTAATAGATGTAACTCTAACCACGTAACACATACTACTTCTCGGGTTCTCACCAAAGGACCAATGTACGCCCCAACTAATGCCTTGTTAACCAGAGTTAACATACATTGAATCGTAAACCAGAGTTAACATACGCAACAGACGCAACACATGCATCTTCATGAATTTTCACCACAGGACCATATATGCCCTCACTATTCATCTTCACGAATTTTCACTGTAAGACCTTATACGTCCCTCACAATGCATCTTCACGGGTTTTCACCGTAGGACCATATACGCACCTCATTATGCATCTTTAAAACTAGAGTTTAAACACACAAAATATCTTCACAAGTTTTCACCGTAAGACCAATATACGCCTCTCATTATGGGTTATTAGCCAGAGTAAACCCATGCAACACATGCAACCCACGCTACACACACCCCCCCCCCCCCCCACATAATCCATACCTAAATAAAATAAGAGTTTTAGATACACCGAGACCACATATTTGTCCTACAACATGCATAAATAAAACTGGAGTTTTAAATGCACAAAATCACGTATAAATCTCACATAACAATATCACGTGCCACACACTTGACACGACCAACAACTTACAAAATAGGACTTATCGAAAGGCCAACTCCAAACCTCCCGCAAAACAGTTTTCATAAACATTTTCATAAAACACTGGCTTTTCCCAAAACCCCCATCTTTAATAATAAAAAAATATCGAACCCAATACGTCCCGCACTCAACAATGAACAAACACCAAGCACACAACCGTGCACCAACACCCTGCATCTAACCATGCATGTCACCCTCGAGGACGATAACAAGACCTAAACAAACTCCCAAGGCCACAACACGACCCCCAAAACAACAAAATAATCCCAACAGCACTTCAGTCGACTAAACCCCATAATTCATTCGACTGAAAAGCTACTAGAAATGAAATAGATAAGCCAAACCTAGGTAGTCAACTGAATACCACAGTCCAGTCTACTGAACAACCCTACTGCTGACCCAGTCGACTGACCCACCCAGTTCAGTTAATAGACCTACGATGAAAATTGACTCTCACCACTGGAACAGCCCATCTAAACCCTGAATCGAAGCGACCAAACTCCTTTTCGACACCCTCGAACATACCCAAGCCCAAAACCACAAAAAAACACAGAAAGAAACACCTCAAAACTCGTTTCTTCCAACCAAAAATAACCAAAAACAATTTTGAACCAAAACCTAACTTTCCAAAACATAAACCGATTATTCTTGCATTTTAAAATGATAAAAATATATACAATTACACGTAGCACCCTTTTAAGACGTAAGAGTCTAAGATCCTACCTTGTTGAGTCAAAAACTTGACACCTAAAAACCACGTGAAAAAATGAACTTCGTCAAAACAAAATTTCGTCCAAAGAAATGCGTAGCCCACCATGAGGATACTAAGGATCCGTTATCTGATCGTCGAAAACCAAGCCCTGGGCCCCCGAGAAGTTAGAGAGAAGGGAGAGGTTTTTGTTTTATTCAAATCTAGAGAGATGAAATATCTACTAAAAATATCTAAAGATAGATATTTATGGGCTCGCAAAAAATTTTTTTTTTAAAAACAATTTGCACCACAACACCCAACGATCTAGAGAACCAACCCCACATACATATTTAAGCCCGATCATGCACAAAACGCATATAAACATGCCGTAAAGAAAACGATTAACAACGCGTCAAAAAATGCTGAAAACAAATGGGTCAGGTCTCACATAATTAATAAAGTTGGGTTGTCTTGTGAGGTTCACATACCACGGGTTTGGGGATGTGACATGTATGCTTGCATTCATCGGGTACGGGTTGCGAGAATCACGCATCTTCTTAATAAAGATGATGGTTGAAATGAACCTTAGAGTGATGACACTTTTTGGGAGAGTCTCCCAGTAGATCCTGTGCTCTTTTTCTAGGGTAGTCCCTTGGCAGACAGGCATGTAATTTAGGTCCGACTTGGCCTGGCCCGGCCGTAGCTCAGGTGGTTCAAGCTCGGCCTTGGCCAGGCGGGCTCGCACCAAAACTTCGGGCCAACTGGGCAGGGCTTCTTTGGCGAGGGGTCTTCCCAGGCCCAGGGGGTATAGGGCTTGGGCTAAGATCTAAGGCTTCAGCCTTCGGCCTCGGGCGAGTCAGGGGTGGGCTGCTCTACTTTTTTTTTTGACTTGTTGTATAAGTTTATAATTGTATTAGTCTCATAATTATTTAGTTTTTAAATTTATAATATAATATTAGTTTACTACTTTATTAATAGTGGTTAATATATTAATACTAGTTTATAAGTTATAAATTTATAGTTTATTATTAGTTTATTATTAGCTTATTATTTTATTATTACTTATTATTATGATTTTATATTTTATTAGTTTATAACTTATAGGTTTATTAGTTCATAGTTTATATTAGTTTATAAGTTTATTATTTATTAGTTTATATGTTAATTTATTATTTATTATAAGTTTATTAGTTTTTATTGTTTATAATTTATTATTAATTATTAACTTATTAGTTTATTATATAAGTTTATACTTTATTTATTTATTAGTTTTTAAGTTTATAACTTATAAGTCTGTTATTACTTTACAAGTTTATAGTTTATAACTTTATATTATTAATTTATTATAAGTTTATAGTTTATATTATTATAAGTTTATTAGTTTATTGTAAGTTTGAACAATTACATAAATATTATATTTTATATTTTAAAGAAAAGAGAAATTGCCTCACTATAGGTCAAGAAATTGCCTCACTATAAGTCAAGTATATCCCAACTAGGTTATCACATACAAGTCTTACAATCATTTGCATTATTCCTTACTAAAAATAAATTTACATATAAGATTATAAATAGAATATAAAATTAAAAATGCAAAGAAATTAAATTTACAAATCCAAAATATAAAATTAAAAATTAGTCTAAACTTGATAATTCTTCAGGTATTCCACCGGTTATAATTTCCAAATCTGCTTCTAGTCTTTCCTTCTCGTTCAGTTCTTATGCCTTTTATGCTACTTAGAGTATCGCGTGTGATCATTAAAACTTGCACCATCTCTAACATCAGTCTATATCTATACTCATTTAGAACACATTCACCTGCATTAAAAATTATCTCCGAAGCAACTACAGAGATAGGAACAACAAGTATATCACGAGATATCGCGAACGATACTGGCCACGACACCTCGTATTGTTTTTAATACTCTAAAATATCAAAATTATCCTCATCTATGTTTTCTACTACATCAAAATAATGTTGGAGTTTTGTTATAAAACTCCCATAAACCTCAGAATGTCAGGGTTGGTATACTGAAAATCATATTTTTAGTATTTAATTTTATTTTAATAAAATTAAAATTTTATTTTATGAGAATTTTAATGAGGAATGCATTTATATCATTTTCTTAATGTTATGCATGGATATCCTTTATTTTGTGTAGTGTTTAATCTAGTGTGTAGAGTATGGCTTGCACACAGAAGATCTGATTTTAGATTATTAAAGAATATAAGTTTTATGTTCACAGTTTAGATGAAAATGGACATACCATCGGTACTACTGTGGCACAGAGTTTTAATAAGCCTGTCTTTGTTACGTAGAACAGATAATAGCGTTGTCTATTATTTTGACTCTCTTTACTAATACACTTTGTGTGTATTAACCGAGACACATTGGGATAATTGATTTTATACTGACTATATAAATTAATTCACACTCCAAAATTATTATGAATAGTGCTTATGCTCTTAATCTCAAAAAAAATATTGATTTGCATATATTTAATAGTTGTTGTTTTGAGTCATTAGATGGTGCGATCTTATATCGGTCTATATTTTAGGTGAGTTGGATAGTGGTATTATTTATATGGTGAATATTAATTATTAACGAAATTTACATCCTGAAATATTGGGATTGACGATACCCCCTTAAGAAAACTTATAACCTTTGACCGGGACAAACCCTACAGGTGATTTTAATTATTCGGCGGTCAAAGAAGTTAAGTGGAAGGGTTTAAAAAATTTCAAGATGCTGATTAAATTAAATTGGCAAGTATCGAGAATCTTAACGTGGGGAGAAACGATAAGCATTTAATAACAGGAGCTCAATACAAAATGGTCTTAAGATTATAGTTTTTTTAGTAGTGTGAACTGTAATTCGGTATTTTATAAAAATTACAGAAATTGCTATAAGGTTTACATAATTACAAATACCGTTATGAGGTTTGCTTAATTGTAAAAATCGCCAATGGGTGTCTGTGTTCCACTAAAAGTCTTACTCATAATTACTCCACAGGTTCCTATTGTAGCCTTTTAAATATGCGGGTAGACTGAACCAGTTTCATAACTTGTCTTTAAGACTAAAGCTATCCATGTTCTGCCAATATGAGTTTTAGGTAGATTGTAGCCCACACTACATTCAAGAATCGCATAAGGGAATATAGTAGAAGGTCTGACGGGAGCTTCAACTCTGAATCAAAAACGTAGTTGAAGATTTGATCGGTAAAAGGTATTCTTCTAAATTAACTTTGGTTGCACGGGTTTTAATTTTAATCGTTTGTCATCAAAAGTTTTATCTGGAGCCAATTTTGGCATTTGCACGCCCAGTTAATTTTTTATTGAAAATCGTTTGCAAAAATAATGATCTTGGCAGTTTTACCTCCAACAAAGAAAGTCTCCGAATTTTTATTATAGACCAATCATCCATATGACTTCGAGATAAAGTTCTAACCAAGGGTTGTTTTCTTTGAGGTATTATATGAGTTTCATATTTATCATATAATTTTTTAAGTCTTTCATTTGTTGGTAGTCGACAATAAGGTAATCGACGATGAGGTAGCTGGCTTGAGTTCCAGTGTTAAATTTTAGGGGTGAAATTTTCTTAACGGGGAAGAGTTGTAAGACCCGGTTCCTTTTAATTTTGTAATGTTTATATGAGACGTGTTGTATATCATTTTGGTCATTATAGAAAAGTATATTTCTATATGTTTTATACATGTGTTGGCCTAGATATGTATGTTGGTTTTAATCCCGATCCTGTCGGGCGTCATAGCAGAAAGTTGTTCTCTTTCTAGGCAGGACCACTTGATCGGTCCTTAAACCTCTCGAGCGGTCTGTTTGCTTGGGTTATATAATGTGCTAGCTCGTGCCTTGATTTTTAGACCGAAGCTTCTCCTACAAGCTTCTTATTTTTCTTATTTGGAGTTAAAATAAGTCCTCTGCCTTCTCTCTAGCTTTTAGCTTAGTTCAGGCTTGATTCTTGGCGTCAGAATAATCGATCCTTCTTATACGCATCGTGGACTTCGTGGTCATCCTAGCTAAATCTCATTTTGGCGACTTTGGTTTCTCTCCGGTGTCTAAAGCGTCAAGTTTTGGACTCTTTGAGGTAGGATTCTAGACTATCTTGCTTTAAAGGGGTGCTACATGTGATTTATATGGATTTTTACCATTTTAAAATGCTATAAATGTTTAACTTTGTGTTTAAACCTCGTTTAATTAGATAAAAAGCATTTTTATGCATCTATGTGGTTTATTACAATGTTGGTGGACGTGGGTGTCCGTAGTTTTTGAAAAGATGAGTTTTGAAAACCAGAAGGATTTATGTAAATATTACGAAAACGTGGTTTTTAGACGCTGGAGCTAACCCTTAGTGTTGACCATTGGTTTTAAACGATTCAGTTGAGATAGTGGAAACGTTTTGAAAAGATTGATCAGTTTTCATGGTTATGTTGTCATGCCCCAAATACCAGGGTCACGCGAAAGCCCACCAAAACACCCATTCAAGAAAAATAGGTTTTACAGTAGGAAATCAAATATAACATTTGGATAAAAAATTTCCCAAGGATCAGCTCTCATAAATAATAAACATGCATTCTCATACATGAATAAGTATATCGCCAAAAGGCGTACAAAATTAGCCATCACATGCGTTACATGTAAAACTACATGTATAAAAATAGAAAAAACTACAGCAAGTCTTCCATCACCTCTGCAACTAGGTCAACTCCTCATGTTCACCTGAAAATATTTTTACAGTAAAATCCCACACCGTGAGCCGAAACCCAATAGAAGCAGACTATATCAAAGCTGTAAAGTAAATTATGCAATCATATAGTGGGAGCTAACTCGACCACAGCACCCAAAAGGTTTTCCATCACAAAACCACAAGCTTTTCATCCTTGAAACTATGCATATCATCCAAACAGATATCATGCCACAGTTAAGGGAAACAGTAAAATAGTATGCTCCACTCAGTTACTCAACCGAGGAGATAAGATAAAAATAAAATCCTATGTACCGATACTGCCACAGCCACACGGACAGAGGCAACAACTATAGACTCCTGTCCATTACTCTATACCCCAGCCATTCAAGACTTGCTAGGTAATAACAAGTTCTATACGGAGCTACGACAACAACGCCACTCACGGGGCAGTAAGCTTCTTTACAGATTTCCACAACCGATTGATGTAGCCTAACCAATACCATATTTACGAGGATTAACCCGAGGGACTGTAGCAAACCCACTCTATCCATGTTTTTAGACTTTCACCAAGGAGCAATGTAAGCCCAACTCAACAATACCCACTGTCACGGTACATCTATAGATAAACATTTCAAAATCAACCCACAAAAAGATATACAACACATGTATATAAGGAGATCCAATCCATGAACCGTGGAGATCAAACAAAATATGTAAAAATATATTTTCACCCAAAACGTTTTAGAAATTGAGACTCAACCCCAAGGATTAGCTCCAAGCCTCCAACAAAACACGTTTTCACAACTTTCATAAAACTCCTCATTTTCAAACCTCATTTCTTTTGAAAACTACAGGTAAGCATCCCATTCTAGGACCCCACGGGCTCATAGAACTCATCCCAATCTCAAAACTCTTCTTCTCACATAAAGGAAGAAAATGGTCAACACTAAAAAAAAAGGTGTCGACACAAACAGTAGAGGTGTCGACACAAACAAAAAATATGTCAACACAAACATTGGAGGTGTCGACACAAACAAAAAATGTGTCGACACAAACAACAACAAAATACTCAACACCAACTGAAGGAAATTGTGTCGACACAAACAGAAAATGTGTCGATACCAACAACAAAAGGTGTCAACATAAACAGAAAATGGTGTTGACACAAAAGAACTGAGAGTTCACTGCAACAGCCACTGAAGCGTGCTCAACACCCCAAAAGGAAAATGAGTCGACCCTAACAGAAATTGGTGTCGACACAAAAACCCAAAATTCCCAAATTTCAAAATAAGCTACAGGTGATTGTGATAAACAACGCAAGCTACTGAAACAACTTCTCAGCTCCAAATTAAACCAACCAAACACTCCTTTAACAATCCATGGGCATACATAAACCCAAAACAACAAGGATACACCGAAAGGAAAGCCTCAAAACCCTTTTCCTACAACCGAAATCAACCCAAAAGCGATTTTTAAACCAAAAATCCAACTTTTGAAACATAAATCACTTTTCATGCATTTTAAAATTGTAAAAACACGTATAATTGCCCGTAGTACCCTCTAACAGTTATACAGTCTAGAATCCTACCTCGGTGAGTTAAAAACTTAACATCTCGATCTACGTGCAAAACTGAACTTTGCCAAAATAAAATTTCATCCAGATAAAAGCGTAGACCTCTGTGCCAATAACAAGGATCAGCAGTTGATTTATCAAAAACCAAGCCTCGGGCCCTCAAGAAGTTAGAGAGAAGGTAGAGGTTTTGATTTGGGAAAAAGAAACTTAGTCTCCAAGTTTTGCAAAATATCTCCACAAATTTCTAAATGCTAGATATTTATAGGCCAAGAAAATATCTTTTTTTTTAAATTCGCACGAAAACTCCCTACAACCCTGAGAACCAACCCCACATGCTTATTTCAACAAAAACATGCATCAAAACGCATAAATCTTACATCGTAGAAATATATATACAAAAACATGTCAAACTTATATAAGTCTCAAAAAAAGATCAGTTCGGGTCTCACAACTCTGCCCCCTTAAGGAATTTTACTCCCAAAATTCACTACAAGGTCACAAAGGAAAAAGCTCTAGATATCTAACACGCATTCCCAACTTCAGCTCCCATGTCGCTTCTTCAACCTCGTGATGAAGCCATATGACCTTGACATAAGCAATGGTTCTACCTCACAACACTTGCTCCTTTGTATCAAGAATCTTCACTGGACGCTCCTCATAAGTGGCTTCCTCATCAACCCGCAGCTCGGCCTAATCTAACACATGTGAAGGATCAGGCTCGTACCTCTGAAGCATAGATGCTAACTGAGGTGGCAAAGCCAAACGATAAGAAACCTCCCCAACCCTGTCAAGGATCTCAAAAGGTTCGATGAAATGCGGTGATAGCTTCCCCCACCGACCAAACCTCATCATACCTCTACGTGGCGAAACCTTTAGAAACATGTGATCTCCCACTACAAACTCTAAAGGTCTTCTCCTCTGATCTGCATAACTCTTCTGACGGCTCTGAGCTATCTAAAGATGCTGGCGAATCACTGCATCTTCTCCGTCGTCTCCTGCACCAAGTTGGGTCCCAAGACTGTAGTCTCTCCCACATCTGTCCAACATACTGGTGACCTACACGGTCTACCATACAGTGCCTCATACGGTGCCATCCCAATACTGGACTAATAGCTATTGTTGTATGCAAACTCTACTAACGGTAAATGATCCTCCCAAGAACCTCTAAAATAAAGGACACATGCCTGTAACATATCCTCCAGAATCTATATGGTCCTCTCAGACTGACCATTCGTCTGGGGGTGAAAAGCAGTACAGAACATCAAGTTCGTCCCCAAAGCCTCATGAAGACTCTTCCAAAAGCGCGGGTCTCGGTCAGAAAGGATAGACACGAGCACTCCATGCAAGCGGACTATCTCTCTAACATACAAACGACTCAGTCGGTCCACTGAATCCTTCACACGGATGGGGAGAAAGTGTGTAGACTTCATCAAGCTATCAACCACAACCTAAACGGCGTCATGTCCCTTAGGTGAGCGAGGAAGTCCTAACACAAATTTCTTCGTGACATTCTCCCACTTCCACTCAGATACCGATAACGGCTATTACAATCCTCCTGGTTTTAGGTGCTCTGTCTTTACCTACTGACAGGTAAGGCACCGAGAAATAAACTGAAGCACATCCTTCTTTATTCCTGTCCAATAGAACTGACGACGTAAGTCATGGCACATCTTCGTGACTCTAGGATGCACTATAAGGCGTGAATGATGAAACTCATGTAGTAGATCAGCTCGGCATAACTCTGGCACAAACAATCTCCTGACTAATCTCAGACTCTGGTTTGAACCCATAACCCATCCTCCTGTATCCTCTCCACTAGCAACACGATCTCGTATCATCTGAGCTTCCTGATCCATCTGCTGGACCTCTAACACTCGTGCTATCAATGCTGGTCGTGAAACTACAAAAAATAAGGTGGCCACCGTCACTGTATCCCCAAGATAGAGATCGAACTCCCCAATCTCTCTAAGCATATCCCATTCTCGTATGGCAACTGAAGCTAACGAGCCATTAGATCTCCTGCTGAGAGCGTCAGCCACAACATTAGCCTTCCCTTGGTGAGACTACAATTCAAAATCATAATCTTCCAACAATTCCATCCATCGTCGTTGGCGTAAGTTCAGATCCTTCTGTGAAAATAAGTATTTTAAGCTCTTGTGATCGGAGAAAACCTCAAAATGCTCACCATAAAGATAGTGACGCCATGAATTTAAGGCAAAGACCACGGCTTCCAACTCCAGATCATGAGTCGGGTAGTTCTTCTCGTGTGTCTTCAACT
Organism: Heliamphora exappendiculata; assembly: GCA_034768845.1. Lineage (NCBI taxonomy): Eukaryota > Viridiplantae > Streptophyta > Magnoliopsida > Ericales > Sarraceniaceae > Heliamphora > Heliamphora exappendiculata. Next base: position 4,892 of record JAOTRH010084685.1, on the reverse strand, counting down.
GTCAAGAATCATAGGCTACAACCTTCCCTTCCTGCATCAAGGCACAGCCTAAACCGTCGTGGGATGCATCACAATACACTGTATATCCCAAGCCTCGCTCTGGGATAATCAACATTGATGCGCTAGTCAACCTCGTCTTCAACTCCTGGAATGCTGACTCACAGGACTCGCTCCACACAAACATAACTTCCTTTCGCGTCAGACGCATCATCGGTGCAGTAAGTCTCGCAAAGTCCTTCACGAACCGTCGACAGTAGCCTGCCAACCCCAAAAAACTACAAATCCCAAAGACACTCTTCGGTCGCTCCCAACCCATCACAGCATCAGTCTTTGACGAATCCACAGCTACCCCGTCTATCGACACTACGTGTCCCAGAAACCTCACCTCAGACATCCAAAACTTGCACTTCTCAAACTTCGCGTACAAGCGATGCTCTTTCAGCGTCTGCAGAACATTACACAAATGGTTCTCATGCGCCTCCTTAGTAGGTGAGTAGATGAGAATATCATCCACAAACACTACCACAAAAATGTCCAAGTAGGGATGAAAGATGCGGTTCATCAAACCAATAAACGTAGCAGGTGCGTTCGTTATACCGAATGGCATGACCAAAAACTCATAGTGACCATAGCGACTCCGGAAGGTGGTCTTCGCTATGTTCTCATCCCTAATCCGCAACTGGTGGTATCCTGATCTCAAGTCTATCTTTGAAAAGCAGCTCGACCCCTTCAACTGATCAAACAAATCATCTATCCTAGGAATAGGATACTTATTCTTCACTGTTACCTAATTCAACTCCCGATAGTCGATACATAAACGTAATGATCCATCCTTCTTTTTGGCAAAAGGAGCAGGAGCTCCCCACGGTGAACTACTTGGGCATATAAACCCCCTATCCAGTAGCTCCTGAAGCTGTACCTTGAGCTCACGCAGCTCAGCGAGTGCGAACTGATAAGACGGCATAGATATGGGAGTAGCCCCTGGAATCAACTCAATAGAGAACTCTACCTCACGGCTCAGTGGCAACTCAAATAGATCGTCAGGGAAGACATCTGGATAGTCGCACACCACCGAAGGTAACTCTCCTTGAGTCCCAATTCCCTCGTCCAACATGAGAGCTGCAAAAAGGAAACCCAGGTTGCCCTGGCTTTGCACAGCACTGGAATTAAAAATTAAACCCTCATCCCGGTCACCCACAAAACAAAAATAATCTCCCGCCAGTGTACAAATTGTTACCCTTCGTCGATCACAATCGATAAAGGCACGATAAGTGGTCAGCCAATCCATCCCTAGGATGACATCAAATGCGGTCATGTCTAGAATGATGAAGTCAAACTCTAAACAACAACCGGTAACCTCCAACACACAAGATCTACATACAAGACTCAACGTCACACTCCCACTGACTGGGGTCTCCACACTCAAAGTACTATCCAACCAGTCCATTTTCAACCCCAAAGCAGATGCAAAAGCATATGATATAAACAAATGTGATGCTCCCGTGTCGATAAGAACACTGGCCCATGGTCTATAGATTAGAAAAGTAGCTCTGATCATGGAGGTGGTAGCAGCAGCATCGGGCTCGACCGGTGCTCTGGATGAATGGGGATCTACTAAAACATAAGCTATGGCCTGTTCACTGCGACCCTGAACTGCCGATTGTCTTCCTGACTGCACTGAGGTGCCCCCTTTCTCTAATCTAGATGTCTGATCTCTCGGCTACTGATACGCCAGTCGTCCCTAGCCAAACGGAACAGCTGATGCACCTGCTATACTCTGAATGCTCCCTCCTCGAGGACAGTACCTCCAAATGTGCCCAGACTGCCCGCACTCAAAACATACCGGGCGTCCTCTCTCTAGCGCCTGCGACTGTGACTGTGCCTGAACAGGCGACGCACTCTGGCACTCCACCGCACGATGTCCTGGCCGCTGGCATCTATGACAAAGCGCTCTCTGATCCGACCATCCCTTTGAGACTACGGGATGTGTGGATGCAGAATAATGTGGCTGATATGACCCCACTGGACAAGAACTCAGACCGGATGTCCATTGACGCTTGTCCTTGCGTCCCCAGGACTGTGCACGTCCCCCATCCTACTGACTCCTACTGCCTCTGTCCCTGCACGTTTCATTCAGAGTGTCCTCCACTTTCATGGCCATCTGTACCAACTCTGTATAAACCTGCATTTGGAATACTGCCACTCTATCTCGGATATGAAGCCTCAAACCCCTCTCGAATTGCTTCACACGAAACTCGTCAGTAGGTAGAATCTCTTGTGCAAACCGAGACAGACTGGTGAACTCAGCCTCATACTCCACCATTAACATCGTCCCCTGAGTCAAGAAGAGGAAATCCTCTCTGTAGCGATCCCTTAACGTGACCAAAAAGTATTTCTCTAGAAATACCTTCGTGAATGCCTCCCAAGTGCCTGCCACTGTGGTCTTGGCGAACTTCCACCACATATGAGCACTCCTTCTCACCTGGAAGGCAGCACATGTAACCCTCAGATCATCTTCCTCAATCTGAAGCAAATCCAGGATCCTGGTGACCAGCTCAAGCCATTCTATGGCAACTGTGGGGTTGGGATCCCCAGAAAAGGTAGGAGGGTTCAGACGACAAAACTCATGCATTGCAACCGTCGCCCTCAGTTCGGGTACGTTCTCCCATCCCCTAGCGGCCTCAGCCAGTTGCCGGATGGAGCCAACCATCTCACGCAGCAGATCTCCCTCAGCAACAGGTCCTTGGGGTGCATTAGCATCCCTAACATCTGGGACTGGAACGTCCCTTCGGCCAGAACCACGGCCACGGCCTTGACCACGGCCTCATCCACCCTACGTAAGCATAACTCTATACAAAAGCAACATAACAGGATAAGCACCCCTATAACATGTTATTGCTAACGTAAAGACAGATAAACATGCTAACACATAGCCAGTTAATATCATGTCATCACATCTCACATACCGAGGAGAACCAATAAGAAAGATTCGTCACTTTGGACAACCTACTCAGATTCCTAGCTAGAAATCACGTCCGCAAAATGTGTCTCTAACATGGCTCCCAAGTATGTTAACCCAAATGCCCGAAGGCGAGACTAATCAATCCCAAGGTCTGCCTCTATACCTACATAAACAAGCTATCATGCGTATGTTAACATAAGCTAAAACACAGGCAATCAAGCATAAGTACATCCTCACAAGGTGATGTGCCCTCTTTCCCATGGCTCATAGGTATTCGAACCCAAAGCTCTGATACCAAGTTATCACATCCCAAACACCAGGGTCACGCGAAAGCCCACAAAAACACCCATTTAAGAAAAATAAGTTTTACAGTAGGAAATCAAATATAACATTTGGAAAAAAGATTTCCCAAGGATCAGCTCTCATAAACAATAAACATGCATTCTTATACATGAATAAGTATATCGCCAAAAGGCTTACAAAACTAGCCATCACAGGCGTTACATGTAAAAGTACATGTACAAAAATAAGGAAAACTACAGCAAGTCTTCCAACACCTCTGCAACTAGGTCAACTCATCATGTTCACCTAAAAATATTTTTACAGTAAAATCCCATACCGTGAGCCGAAGCCCAATAGAAATAGACTATATCAAAGCTGTAAAGCAGGTCATGCAATCATATCGGGGGAGCTAACTCGACCACAGCACCCAAAAGGTTTTCCATCACAAAACCACAAGCTTTTCATCCTTGAAATTATGCATATCATCCTAACAGATATCATGCCATAGTTAAGGAAAATAGTAAAACCGTATGCTCCACTCGGATACTCAATCGAGGAGATAAGATAAAAATAAAATTCTATGTACCGACACTGCCACACCCACACGGACAGAGGCAATAACTATAAACTCCTGTCCATTACCCTAGACTCCAGCCATTTAAGACTCGCTAGGTAATGACAAGTTCTATATGGAGCTACGACAACAACGCCATTCACAGGGCAATAAGCTTCTTTACGAATTTCCGCAACCGATGGACGTAGCCTAACCAATACCATGTTTACGGGGATTAACCCAAGGAACCATAGCAAACCCACTATGCGCACGTTTTTGGACTTTCACCAAGGAGCAATGTAAGCCCAACTCAATAATACCCACTGTCACGGTACATATATGGATAAACATTTCAAAACCAACCCACAAACAGATATACAACACATGTATATAAGGAGATCCAATACAACGTCCGTTAACAATGCTAGTGTAAAATCATAGATATCTGAATTACTAACAATTTCACTATTTGAAAAGAGTTCTAACAGTCGACCAGCATTTAGTAGGAAGCGACCCTACAATAATATATATTAGACATGATCATTCCTTAGCCATCTGACCATGCCTCCACCGTTATTACATCACCTCGCTGGTACGCTTAACGTTCCCCAGCGGCCAGGACGCCGTTCCGACAAACATTCCCACAATTCCGTCAATTCTAATATTTCATATCGAATATTAATAAGAAATAGAAATTAACTCAAATATCAGATGACTCACCTTAAATATGCAGGTTAACCTATGCCTTATACGTGCCCTATTTGATCTACACAATAAAATAAACTTTAATTATTATTTTATCAATCTTTCTTTAAATCTGATGATTTTATTACCCTTTTATTTTTATATTCAACTCAAATAAAATATTATGATAATTTTTCTTATATAAAATATTTAAATTTATAAATTAATAATTTAATTTATTTAAGAGAATCTTTTTATATTATACTATTCATCAAAGAATAACTACTAAATTATAATATTGTAATAAAATTTTTATTCCAACTTCATTTATAACAATATAAATTTTCATATCCTTTATTTTATAAAAAATTATATTTTCTTATTATTATCAAAATATATAAATATAAACTC
>JAOTRH010084664.1:0-16939 GCA_034768845.1 Heliamphora exappendiculata | reverse complement strand
TCAAAAAAGATTAATTCAACACAAAGATAATTAGTTTCAAAGTTAGCTAAAAATCATGTTCTAATTTTTATTCAAAAACTATTTTTTTTCCAACAAAATTAATTACCGAACTAATTAGTTTAAATTTGTCTTGATATAATTTAAGCTAAATTTAATTATCTAATTTAGATTCGTGTTTAATTTGTATTTAAGATTCTATTTTAATTTAATTTTAAAAGTAATGACAGCGTCGTTACGTTTACACTATGGGTCGTGCAATAATCTTTTTTTTAATCAATCTACTACTCAACCTCTAGTCGAAGTAACCCATCCACTCTCCATCTCAATCAAAAGTGGCTATTGATATATGGAAGTTGATAAAGTGACATGAATTTTTAATTTTAAAATTTCAAAAATTAAGGGTTAATGAGAAAAGATTAGGTTTCAAGAATTTATTTATTTCTTATATTTTAATTTTTAGTTATTATACTTATTAGCTACATTGTCGAATAAAAGATTTCATGCCAAAAAATATCAAGACTTAGTGCCGCATAAAATTTTTAAAAAATAGTTGTGAGACATTTTTATATATTTGTAGAATCAACCACCTTGAATTAAGGAATTACGGAGAGATGATAGGAAAATTTTTAGACAATGTTGTGTCACTTGAATTAAGGGATTAATTAGTGATAAAATAGGCGTTAATTTTTGTATGCATTTAAAGAAAAAGATTTGTTTATAATATATTTTATTCTAATAATGGTTTGATTGAAAGCATAAAAGTACCACCAATATATTTTTGGAGGACTCCACTATAAAACAGACACTTTCCTAAATAAATAAATAAAAAAAACAAAAACAAATAAATACAATCACACAATATTTATTTTTTTGATAACCCGAATGTTCATATTAACGTACGTCTAAATTAAATCCTGAGGCCCTTAAATAACAACTGAGTAAATCTTCCCCGGTAGTAAAGTTGAAGAAAATGCAATTTCGTTTGAGCTTGCCCATCTCCACTCCCTATTCTTTTGCTTTAACTGAATTACTTGGTGCTTGATATTAATGTTATGTTTAAATCTTAATGCCTTATAAAATAAAAATAAGTAATGAAACCATACATGTCTGTTTTTTTCTAAATATCTAGTTAATAGTAATATTTTTGCCTCAAATAAAAAAGAAAACCCTTTCCTGTCTTTTTTTTTCTCTTTTTTATCTTTCTTATATTCTTTATCTATTTTTTTCTTCAGCCAATTTAAAATTCAAAGATAGCATTAGAAAAAGTAAACTTTTGGTATGGTTTTATAGAAAAGTGGGGCAGCTAGCCAATTAAAGTATGCCATAAGTGCATCACAACTATTGGTGTTTTTTTTTTTGTTTAATTTATTTGTGAAGGGCGCACAAGTTCTATCCGATTCATTTCTAGATCAAATCAAAAAAGAAACAAAAGTAGCCTGATTTTTTTTTGAAAATATCAAATGATAAAATAATTTAATCTCAAATCGATCTTCTGCTCAATTCTTCAACGTACACACATAGACAATTCATCAAACAATATAATCTTACGAAAATTCTCAGAATCAGCAAGAAACACTTTAAACGATTCAAAAGTAAACAAACGGGGTTTAAAGAACTCAAAATGGGTATTTGAGGCCTCATCAATTTCAGATTCTCCTAAACAAAATAAAGGTCCCAAACTCATAAAACGACAATATCTATCTATCAATCTATCTACGCATGTATATAACTAACCCCATACCATAAAACCTAAAACAATCAATATATTTTTTTTTTTATATCATCAAAACTGCATATATGTTCAAAATATATAGAAGTAAACAATAGAATACAAAAAGAGAACAATAAAACAAAAGAATCTGAAATATATAGAAGTAAGCAATAGATAAAAAAGAAAAGAAAAAAGAAAATAGTATATAAAATACAAACCTGTAAGTTAGCTGCAATGGTGAAATCACTGTTTAAGAAAGAAGAGTAGAGAAATGTGAGAAGTAAAAAAAAAGCATAACCAACAAAACAAAGCAGAAACAAAACCTGATAAACGAAGGAGAGAGGAAATGAATTTAAATAAGAGGGGGATGAGACGGGAGAGTCACTTCTTTTTTTTTTCCTGAAATTGAGGGATTGGGGAATTTGGTGGAGTTTTAAAGGAGTAGAGGTGGGAAGAGAAATTTGAATTAAGGAGAGAGACGTGGGTTAGTTTTTTCCTCTGGAAATAGGGATAGATAATTTTTCTTGCTCCGTCCTATTTCTGTCTCATTTTGTAAGATTTTTTCTATCCTAAATAATAAACGGGGTGGAGACGGTATTTACTCTCTCGCTCCGTTTTCTCCGTCCTGTCCTTGATTATATAAAATAAATATTTTTTAAATATTAATATATGTATAAAATATAATTTTATAAATATAATAAGTTCAAAATATTAAAACATTATATTTATCTCTAATTTTTTTTATTTCTTATATTTTCTATATTTAATTATATTAATTCATCAACTATTATTTTTTATTTATTATATTCTTTATAACTTTTATTAATATTACTATTTTAAATCTTAAATATTATACCCGAAATATTTTCATACCCGTCCCGTTTCCCGCTACTTCCTCGATATTTTTTTCTGTTCCTGCCCCGATCAAATAAAGGACAAAAATGAAAGAACTAATATCTAGTCCCACCCTGCCCTGCCCTATTGCCATTCATACCTGAAATGGAAGGATTTAGAGATTAGGATTTAAAATAACATTAGATACTTATCCAATTCCGTGAAATACATTAGAATTCAAATAAATTCTTAACAATTTCTATCATCAACTAATCAGATGTTGACACATTTTAAAATATTTTAAAATTTAAATTCTTAGAAATTCAACATGGGAGTTTGGGGCTTAAAAAATTTACAGCGTTTTGTTTTATATAATAGTATAGATTTTAGAGAACAGGCATTGGAAAATAGGGAACACATGATTGCTCGAGAGAGGATGACATTTGATTATATATAAAAAATAAAATAATGAGGATTAATGAGATAAGTAATGAGTAAAAATTGGTGTTTGAGTAGAGTAAAATGGTGTATAAAAAATCTGTGTAAATATTCCTTTTTCCGAATCCATCTGTGGATGAGTTCCCGAACTTTTAGAAAAAATCTTAGAATTCAAATCTTAGATTTTCTCTACTGAGGCGTTGATCTCAGAATTTCCATTAGTTAGAGAAGATCCTACAAATATGGAAAATGACGATGCTGGGAGGCGTAATCCAATTGTAACTGTAAGAAGTTTCAGCGTTATCAAAAATATTGGAACAAATTTTATATTTTATATTTTTAAAAATTCGACCTAATCCAAAGATTTGGTAATCCAATTGGAACTATAATAAGTTTCAGCGTTATCAAAAATCTTGGAACTGGTTTTATATATCTTATTTTTTAAATTTCAACCTAATACAAAGATTGGGAACAGGTTTTGATTTTATAGTCAAATATTTTATTTTTTAAAATTCAACCTAATCCAAAGATTCGGGAACAAATTTTCTCATTGAATATATTAATTTTTTTAATTTTAAATTTTAAATTTTTTTTGAAGCAATTCACGTGGCGCTTTGAGAGCTCTGTTGGTAAAAATTCCATTTTGTTTAATATATATCTATGTATGTATTTATATATATAGGATGGAGAGAGAGATAAGCCAAAGCTTCCCTTGGAAGCTTCACCGAACCCAAGCGCAATATCTCTCTCCATCTTTTCCTCTCTATTTCCCTTGTATTCTTTCCTATTTTTAGAGGTTCAGATATTAGTGTTTCACAAAGCCATAGAAGCTAAAGTTGTTCTATACATTGAGAGCTATGTTTACAATCAAATAGATTTTTTTTCCTCTCTATTTCCCTTGTATTCTTCCCTATTTTTTGAGGTTCAGATATTAGTGTTTCACAAAACCATAGAAGCTAAAATTGTTCTATACATTAAGAGCTATGTTTACAATCAAATAGATTTTTTTTCGGGCAAGTTTAGGTCTTTGAGTGTGCTCTAACTCTTAGATTTTTAACTCTTTGAGGTAGAATTCTAGATTATTTTTGAATAATTATGAATTAAATGTGATACAAGTTTTTTTTTTCATTAGAAAGTGTCACGAATTTTGTATTTGAGCATGAACCCTAACTTTTGTAATAAGGCTTTAATAAATACTATTAATGAATTAATCGTGTTGTGTTCATTATTAAGAAACTCAAACTTAAGACCATTTTGATATTAGAAATTTAATGGTGAATATTGGAAATAATAAATTTTGTACTTATGAAATCATGCATATGATATGTTGAAATGAGAAATGGTCGATGTTAATGCACTGAGTTAAACTGATGTGGATAAAGTGTGTTTAACTGGCTCCTCGGTAAAAAATTAAAAATTTGTGCAAGATTAGGTATTCTATCCTTCATGTTAGTCTCCTAAAAGGTTGCCAAATTATGGTGGTAACTTATAAATTTTATAGTTGTCAGTTGAAACTTTATGATGTCCATACGATACTTAACTAGGCCTGTTTGATGTGCTAATGAGAATTGATAGAACTAACAAGTTCAATCTTTTGGATTTTGAAATTTATTGAAGAATGATTATATAAAGATATTTATGTTGTCATAGAAAATTACTTCATTTTTTGAGAACTTGAATTGAGAATTTATGAAATAAAATTTGTTAATCACATGCCATGCATTTATTCCCGATCATTCTTGATCCTATTGTGTTTTGACTCACATTGTTTAAAATATTTTATGTGTTGAAGAAGACCTTTTGGCATATATAGGAGTTTCCCAAGACTAGTTTTTGAACCACGACGGGTGTTATGTTTCTTTTTTATGATTATAACCATGGACTTGAAAGGCTATAAGGCCAAATCTTTACATTTTTGGATGTTTGAATGTATTATGCCTCTTGACTAGAGATTTTAAATCTTATTTTGTGGCAAATTAAATGTCTTTTTTGAGCTTTTGAACCTTTACTTTTCATGAGAAATGGCTTAAGAGTGTTAGAACTTCAAAACAAATTTTTTTAAAAAGTTGGTATTCGATGGATCAATAGACTGATCGATCCATCCATCGAGCAGTCAGTTCATGGCCTCAATTTTTGTTGCAGAACGGAGAATTTGCGACCTACTGTAGACGAATCGACAGACTAATTGATCGGTCTGCCGAGTAGTCTTGTTATTTCGTCGGTTGGACTATTTTTCAAACAAGTGTAACTTTCTCATCCGAACTCCAGATAGGGTCGTTCTTTAAATTAAAGCCCCAAGACTTTGCAATGATTCTACGCTCATATCCAAATTCATTTTATAAAAAATGTATAGCTACAATAGTGATGGTATGTCAGTTTTCTTTACACGTTTTTTTGCAAATCATTGGACGAACTTATTTAGAAATATTATTTAATCATAGTTGAACCTTTTCGTCAAATTCCTTGCACTTTGGGCTATATTTATGAATTATCACTCTTGCATCACATGATGTTGGGTTTTCGGGCCCCGAGATGTAACCACAATAAGAATATTTTTACCCTTTGGCTTCAACGTCAAATTTGTTGATCTTGTAGACACCCCAATCTTATCAAGTCGAATCTTAGGCACCTGTTTCGAATGTGCTCCAATGACGAAAGTATGAGAATCATGCTCAAAAATATTCCCAAGCAAGAAAAATTACGAATATGGCTCAAAACCCAAAAATTCTTAAAACCTTTCTGACCGTGACATTCCCATCCTCACACTGCCACCTTTTTTAAAATCCTAGAACAGGTCGTGCCTTTACTATCACGACTTCGTAAATTCGCGATTGTCTTTTTCACAATCATAAAGGTAGTAGCTGTCACTGGACAAAAATAAAAAGGTAACGATTGTCACTATTACCCCTTTTTGGACAGGTTGCAGCATCCCAAAAGAGGTCTATGTTGCTCGCATTTCCTATAAATAGGCATTGTTTTCAAGCAGAACAAGAGGAAGAAACATCTAGAGGCCCAAGCTCTGCTAAAATACTTTTCCTTTCAATATTCTCTCATCTATTCCATACTTTTCGAGCCTCGTTCGTGTCCTTGCTTGACTCAGAGGAGTTCTTGGAGCATATATATTGACTTGGAGGTATCATGTTCTTATCCCCGTTGGGCCATTCGAGGTGGATATTTACACGAGGTATCCTTAGGAACTCACGACTTTTCTTAAGCCCTCATCTTCTTCTTCCAAGGGTGTCGTGGATAAGATTTTTATTGTTTTTATTGCTTATTTATCATTCATTTTCATGTAGGCATTTGTTTCCTTCAAGCTTTTCATCACTAACAATGTATTCACGGCTTTTTGTTTCGTATATTTACATTCGTTTTCATTCTGTTTCGATGCTCACAAGCACACTAAGCACATCAAAATGTTTTATGAGATTCTGGAACACGATGGCCACGACTTTATTATGTTACGGCTGTATATTTTGTTAAACCCACAGTCACGGTTGTGCACTTTTTATAAGGGCTGATACATTTATGTCTTTATTACTCACGGTCACAGCATCTTGTTGATACAGCCGTCACATTATTTTTAAGGCCAAAAACGTCAAAGCTCTCTTCAAAACTCTCTATTATCTATTTATTTACAGGTTGTATATTCTTTTATTACTCTGTCTACCATTTTTTCCTATATGTACCTCTATATGTCATCTTGTTGGGTAATGAATGGTAAATCTGGCCTAGACCAAATGGGTCATCGCCCCCATTCTGTACACCTTCATTATTTGCATGAATTGAGGTTATGTAAACCTGACGGTCGCAGCTTTTGCCTTCATTTTTGTTATGACCGCGACATCCTTTTGCTACCGTCGTGAGGTTGTTGTGATGCCAATGACATGAAAGTGTGTTTCAAGCATTCTGTTGTTTATTTTTGATATCATGTATATTTTGCTTAGAGTTATTATCCTTATAGAGGATGAAGGATAGTGAATTTAACCTAGAACCAATAGATTATGGTCCCTGTCCTATGTATCCTATTTATTTGAGCCTGTTTTACACCTTGTACGATGTCCATACCCCTTCTGTACCCTTAAAAATTATGGCCGCGACTTTTAGTTGTCACGACCGTAAACTTCTTTTATTCTATTCTTTGTGGTGACCTTACATTTGTCTTGGTCGCATATTTTGTGACTATTTTTGTCATGGCCGCAATAGTTGTTGGTACTGCTGTGAGTTTGCTGCATATCCAGCAACTTAAGTATGATGTTGTAATCTCATTTGTTTATTTTGTACAGCTTGATTATAACAGGTTAGGGGTAAAACATTATTGCATAACCCTTACACCTTTATTTGCTCGTTTTATTGCCCATTCGCATGCTTTTGGTTTTCTTTGCTCAAACGATATGTGTGGCATATCTAGAAATAACAACTAAGTTACATGACCCTAGAAATCATAGTTAGAATTTTGTTTCATTGATTGTTTTTGTTTGAACTCTCTTTAACCTTCTATTTTGTATATGCTACCTTTAAAAAATTTACAACAAGAACCAACATTGACAAAGTAGAGGCCAACCTTGCGGTTGGGCGAAAAGAGTGCCTAACATCTTCTCTTTTCGTACCTTAGCCGCCAAACCCTTTTTTTCTTTGGTTACGTTTTTAAAAAACCCGCAACATTCTTTTTATTTTTTTTAATTTTTCTCAAAAATCAAGTGGTGACTCTATTTTTCTACAAAAAAAATACTCAGATATCTTGGATTTTCTTGTTTGAAAAAAAAAATATTTTTCTAAAAACAATAGATATTTGGTGCCTCCCTCTTTACCAAAAGCATCTGCAGCTTTTCTCTAGCGACTTTGTTCAGGACTGGTTTTCCAAAAGAAAAATCATAAGAGGGCTAAACTTGAAATGTCAATAGTTCTTGTTGTAAACATTTTATCGGTATTTGCAATTGCACTTGCATATTTGTTTGCTTGGTTCTCAAACTCCCACTTGCTCTACCCAATACCTCGGCCAGTTTACTGTCTCGGGGCTATGTTAGGGAAGCCAGCAAGCTTTTTAGCCATATGTTTCCATAAATGTGGCAAAAAGAGTTATTGCATATCGTTTGACCATGTCTCACACCATTCTTAGCATTGGGATGTATATTCTTGACACTATTCAAAAGGTACACTGCGTGAAGATCTACCAGCCTTTTCATGTGCATATAGTTTATTATAACCCCTTCTTTTAGGATCAATAAATCTCCTAGGGTTATGTGATTTTTTTATGGATGCTTTTGTTTGTATAGTTAACATCCCGATTAGGTTTAGTTTTTGTCCTCCCGATCCGTCGTTAGGAGTGAGTTATTTTGAGTTTAGGCCCAATTAACGAGTTTTTCAATTTACGTGAATCCTTTTAGTTCAGAGACCCATGATAATAGCGCTGAGTAGAGAAGAACCTATACCCACTTGGGCCCGATCTCCAAGTGAAAGACTCAGACGTGCCGATCAATTGAGAGCACCGATGGCAGACCCAGAATTGACAATGGCTGATATGATGAGGGTAATTCTGGAACTGCAACAAATTGTTGAAGGAGTCAGTACCACTATAACAAATCAAGCTAGGATCCAGACTCAATGTCAGGTTCAAATCCAAGCTTTGCAGACCTTAATGTGGTTGTTCCGAATGACCCCACGGATGGTAGAGGAGATAATATCTATGATGATAATATGGGACCCGAAGGAGCCTAACTAGCAATTGTACAACCTGTTCGACTGGAAATCCCTGAGATCCTAGCCACTAAGGAATCGATATTGTCTGATAAGGTCGACAAGTTAGAGAAGATTTTAAGAAAAACCCGAGGAATTGAGGACTATATGCTAGATGTCGAAGGACTCTATTTATTCCCTGATGCTAAGCTGCCCGAGAAGTTTAAAATACTTGATATGGAGAAGTTTGACGAGATTGGGGACCCGAGGATCCACCTGAGAATGTATGTGGGAACTCTTTCACCAATGGACATCAGCGATCAATTGAAAGCCTAACTCTTCCAGTGATCTTTGTCAAAAGCTGCTCAAAAATGGTTTCTGTCTCTAGACGCTGCAAAGACAAGAACGTGGGACGACATTACTACAGCCTTTGCCAATCAGTATAACTACAATATCCATCTCGATGTTACCACTTGGGAACTCAAGACCACCCGATAGGAGGCCAAAGAATCTTTTGTTGAGTTTCTAACCTGATAGAGGGCTAAAGTAGTTAAGATGACGAATCGACCCATTTAGTAGGAACAACTGAGAATGGTAGTGAAAAATTTATAGCTGTAGTTCTAGAAGTATCTTATGACATAGCCTTTAATGACATTTGAGCAGGTATTCGATGCTAAGATACAGATAGAGGATGCGCTGTAGTCTGGGGATATTGAGAAGGGAGAACTAAGTCAAAGAACAGTTCGGAAGCTATATGCCAATAATTCGAATAATACCGCCAATGCCGTGAATGGAAGCTATGAAGTGAACTTACTGAATCCCAATCCGAATCAAGCTAGCCCATTTACCCAGCCAGCTGCCCAAAATCCACCCTAAAACCAAAAGAGAACCTTCACCCAACTCATTGTACCTTTAACATTCATCCTGAGCTATCTGATTAAAAGGGATCTTCTAAAGCCTTTCGAGCCGACCCCACCTCCAAATCCTTTATTTTCCAGATATAATCTAACCTAGTACTGTACCTTCCACCAGGGGTACGAACATTTAACTAACAATTGCATAAGGCTCCAGCAAGAGATTTAGGACTTGATAGACAACAAGGTGATTCCTCCACTTACTGTCCCTTAAAAACTGAATGTTACCACCAACCCTCTATCGAACCATGAAAACAAGCAAAATGTGACCGTTGTTGAAAGAGAGTTGAAAGGATTTGATCCCATGAAATTTATAGTCTCCGTAGTTAAACCAATTACAATTCTACCATTCGGTCTAGAGGTACTGCTACTTAATGAGCTTATTCAAGATCTGATAGACGATGATTTTAATAATTTTCTAATCTTTATCGTCCATGAAGATGAAGTTCCTCCCCTTATCAACAGTAATAATGAGGAAGATGAAGAAATCAGATAGCTGTGGGAAGATTTGGCCTACCTTGAGGCATTAGACGATTTGGAGGAAGCAGGAATCGACATCAGATGGCATGTTCTGACTATCTCAAGAGACAATACAGCCTGGCACAGAGGGACAACTTGGTATGAGGAAGCCAACCCGAGTTTTGAAACAGAAGAAATAGGAAAAATAGTATCAGAAATAGGAGAGTCCTTGAAGGAAAAGGAGGTTGACAACAAGAGTAAGCAGGAAAAAGATCCACTAGTTAGTGAGGAAATCCAGAAGGAGAAGGAGCAGAAGAGAAAGAGGAGAATTTACCCCAAGTGAATTTATTGGGAACTGTAGGTCCTACATTTGACCCTTTTGTATACATTGCTCCTCTTCATGAGACGAAACCGAGAATACCTCTACCCGAGGGACCAATCTTATGTTTTCTTGAAGTAGATTACCCAAGAGAGAACGACATGTGGAGTTAGAAGAGATCGAACAGGAATTCACAGATATAGAATACGATGAAGGAAAAGATGTGCCAGAATGGCACTTGATTGTCGAAGTACCATGCAACCATGGAGGCCCGAGGAAACCTTGGGGACCTCCCTTACCATATAGTTATGAAGATCCGTTTGACGAGGTATCATAGCCATAACTTTTTGAGCTAGAGGCCAAAATCGGTGAAGAGTTTGATTAGTTTTCGCAAAATGTAATGGGAATTGAGAAAGATTTCTGGGGCAATGAAGGAGATAATGGAGATTCGCTAGCACAGATAATTTCTAGGCCTTCCGAGAGAATGGGTGTCTGATGGTCAAGATTCAAGAAGTGGTTGACCAGTTTGAAGGACTATGGGAACCCGATGTGCAGATAAAGCATTTGACAAAGAGTGGGAGGCATTTTAAGCCCGCGTAGCTAGAAAAAGGGACAACCAAGTAGAGGCATGGAAGAGCCAAAGAAGTAAATAGAGAAGAAGAACAATGAAGAAGAGGACATAATCTTAAAGCAACTTAAGAAGACACAAGCCAATGTGAGTATTTGGGGGTTGCTTGTGGCGTCCCATAAACACTGATAGGCCGTCTTGAAAACTTTGAACAGTGTGGACCCTGATTGACGTGTCTCCGGATCACTTAGTCAGAATGCTTATGCCTGAGAAGCTGACCAATATTATCACTTTCAGTGAGAAGGATTTTTCCACCGAGGGACCATCTCATAGCAAACTGTTGCACTTAACCATCCAGTGTTTGTGAAAATAGGTGCCAGTTGTGTTGGTTGATAATAGCTTAGCTCTCAATGTATGTCCTCTGCAAACTGCTTATTGTTTGGGACTAAAAATGCAAGACTTCAAACCAAGCGCGCAAGGAGTATGTACGTACAACAACACAAGAAGAGACGTGTTGGGATTGGTGACCTTTGCTGTGATAGTAGGGATATTAGAAAGTGAGGTAGAATTCGATGTTCTCGATGTGCCAGCCTTATTTAATCTCTTGCTGGGAAGACCGTGGCTACATGACCCGATAGTTAGAGCAGTTCCATCGACCTTACACCAAAAGGTAAAGCTAATCAAGGAAGGAGTGACTTTCACTATTCTAGGTGAATCTGGCTTATTGAGCCTGATCAATAACACTACCCTACTACTCGAGATTCAGCATGGGGAAGAAGATCTCCTTCTAAATGGGTTTGACTTTAATGAGGTTAAAGCCATCCAAGTTCTGATGAACGAGGAGGGAAACTATGTGAACCTGAGGATTGTAGCAATGACGAAGGCGATATCCTATTTTCCAGTGATGGGATTAGACAACCACCTACAAGGGATTTCAGAACTAGTCCTCGTGCATCACAATCACCATGGGCATGGACTGGGGTTCGGATCAAAGATGGAGGAAACAAAGATAGGGAAATACAGAATGACGCTGAATGGTCGCTTTGTTAAGGAAGGGGATGATTTTTCCTATTGTGGATTTTTCAAACCGTGGATAAATGCGAAGGCTAAACAAAAGTTGCTAGGACTAGAGATCTTTTTCGGCCATCAGTTGTCTGATAGTGAGAAAGAAGAAAAAATATGGCACATGGGATTCACCAAGAAAGTACCGACAAACTTGCTGGATCATTGCGAGGAAGGAGATCTGAGTTCTTTCTTCGATGAGTAGATGGCCCGGGTGCGTATAGGCAACGATGAAGACAAGGATGTGCTGATAATGGAAGCTGGCGCGCCTGTGGATCACACCACACTTATCATGGATGTAGCTAAAATGTAAAAAAGTCAATTTTTGAGTATTTTTTTATGCATGATGTAACAAGTGAGTTGAAGTTCGAGTTTGTCGAACTTGTTTTCACCAAATTTGTGGATAATGTTTGTAACAACGAGTCCACCGGGAATGCATCCGTTAGCATCCCCAGCCCTTTTTGTCTTGATTCTCAAGATGTAACCTATTTTAATGTCAATGAAATGAAATTAGATTTTGCTTACTTTACTGTATCTTAGATATTTTGTCTTGATGTCAAAGATTTTAATGAATTCGAGAAGAATATCCCCTAAGAGTTAAAACTTTTAATCGAAAAGGAAGAAGATATACGAGCAAAACTCGTGATTGAAGAAACTATTTTAACGAATCTTAATAATGAAAAAGATCCACAAATGATTCAGATTGATTCTACGTTGTCTTTAGAGGAACATGAACAATTAATCTTTTTATTAAATGAATTTAAAGATATTTTTGCATGGTCCTACGAAGATATGCCAAGCATAGACCTTAGCATCGTATAACACCAAATTCCCATTTTTTTCGATGCCAAGCCCGTCAAGTAGAAGCTCAGAAGGACCAGGCCAGATTGGGAACTCAAGATCAAGGAGGAAGTTACCAAGCAGATAGATGCCAAATTTCTCATGGTTACAGAATATCCAAAGTGGGTTGCCAACATCGTCGCAGTACTGAAGAAAGATAAAAAGATTCGAGTATGTGTCGATTTTAGAGATCTTAATAGGGCCAGTCATAAGGACGACTTACCTCTCCCCCACATAGACATATTAGTTGACAACACCGCTAAGAATGTGCTCTTGTCTTTCATGGATGGTTTCTCAGAGTACAATCAAATTTTGATGGCGCCAAAAGACAAAGAAAATACTACCTTCATGACACCTTAGGGCACCTATTATTATAGGGTCATGCAATTCATACTAAAGAACGCGGGAGCAACTTATCAAAGGGCTGCGACCACATTATTGCATGACATGGTACACAAGAAAGTAGAAGTATATGTGGATGACATGATTGTAAAGTTCAAAACCCAAGAAGGGCACATTTTCGCACTAAGAAAATTTTTTGCGCATATCAAAAAGTACAGAATGCGCTTGAACCCATAGAAGTGTGCCTTCGGAGTTACAGTGGGGAAGATGCTCGAATTCATGATCACACAGCGAGGTATAGGGGTAAACCCGTCAAAGATCAAAATCATGTTAGAACCGCGTAGCGAAAAAAGTTCAATAAACGACGTCGTGACCATAAAAAACGACGTTGTGCGATTTTCATGAAAAATAATAAAATAATCTGATATTTTATGATTAAATATACTTTCAAGAAACTTGAACAAGTTTCTTTCATGCTGAACAACGATCCGAGACGACCCAACGATCTTCTCACGTATATCTTGGCGCGCACGACGATCCCGGCGAGTGGGCACCGATCCTGATCGAAGTCTTTTTCTTCTCTTTGGTTTCTCCTCACACTTCTCTCCAAAGAGGAAAAATGAATTGCCAAAAGGAGAGAGAAGGGGGCAACAGCTAGGGTAGGATTTGGGTTTGGTTTTAGCCTCTTTGATATATATTTATTCCTATTCTCACACATAAAATATGTATGGTATATACTTTCCTTCCTAAAAATTAGCAATATATATATATATATATCAAAACCAAGTCCCCACCCCTTTAGTTAGGGCCAGCAACCTAAGGAGTAATCCCTAGGTGTGCTAAATTCCAAAACTGCCCTCCAACAATTTAATTTAATTCTTGAATGTTTTCGACGGCAAAATCGACATTTTAATTAAATTAAATAATAACCGAAACTAATAAGAAAAATATCTGTGCATATAATGGGCTACGTGAGGGATCACGAGAAAGTATAGGATTCGGGCTAACCGTACGAGAAAACCAGATATCCCTAACTCTGTCCCCAGAGTTAGATCCTTTCTTGTACGAATCGGAACTTATTCCACTAAACGTCCTGACTGAACTCCCGGCCCTAACTCAAATTATGTCTTGAGTTTCCAATTATCAAATGCACTGAATTCTCCCCACGTTTAAGATATGAATTCCCGATAAATAAATTAGATTACTGACAATCTGATTTAATTATCATCTTCTCCTCGCAACCGCACCGCTTAACCTTTTGATATGCCGAATCTGAAGATCCACTATACAGATTTAGCATAATCAAACCTATAAGCAAAGCACACGAGGGGGAACTCCTCAACTTAAATCGGGCGTGGTGTCCGTCAACTGATTATGAATCATCAGACAAATAATGCCAGTACCCAACTCATCGATATTATTGATCTCATGGAGGAAACCTCAACCATTAATGACTCAAAGAACTGTACATAATCTGAACACAATTAATTAATTACTTTGGGATTAAGAGTTCGTGCAATACATGATAATACGAGATGTGGATCAAATTCATATAGTCGGTATAGAATCGATCATCCCGTTGATCCCGCTTAATACACTCAAAGTGTACTAGCACATCGAGCTCGAATATAGAATTTCCAAAACCTGAATTTGATCCGTTCGACCTAGCCAAAACCAGCTACTATAACGATGTACTACAATCGTACTAATGGAATGTCCGGGTCCATTGCGATTGTGAGCCTACCTGTATAATCTGTTAGAACCTTTGACACGATCTTTCGTGCAGCACACACCGAGTTAAATACTAGACAGAATATACGAATTATGCATTCATACATCACAAATATAAATATGAAACCATAAATGTAAAACTATCTCAAATGTTTCTCATTAATATGTTAGGGATCTAGAAATAAATAAATAAAAAGTATGACTTTTCAGTATACATTCCCAACAATCTCCCATTTATACTCAAAGCCATGCAGGAACACACCTGACACCTAACCCTTCTGCATGGTTATCAAAGACTATCTTGGAAACTACCACGTCTCCATGCTGCACGATCTCCCGGATGAGAAGAAACTTCCTCTCAATGTGCATTCCCTTTTTGTGGACTCTTGGTTTCGTCGATATCGCAATCGGTCCATTGTTATCACAATAGAGTACAATAGGCGATTGTACCGAGGGTACCACATCTTAGTCTATAAAGAAGTTCCTGAGCCAAACTGGTTTCTTAGCTGCATCCGAAGCTGCAACATATTCAGCTTCCATGGTAGAGTCAGCAATACAAGACTACTTCATGCTCCTCCAACTGATGGCTCCACCTCCCAAGGTAAACACATAGCCCGAGGTGGACCTCCTAGAATCTCTATCTGCCTGAAAATCTGAGTCAGTATACCCAAGATGTATAAGACTATCAGCCTGGTACACTAACATATGCTCCCTAGTCCTTTTCAAATACTTGAGTATCTTCTTAACCGCAGTCCAATGCTTTTCTCCTGGATTAGACTAATATCTGCTTACCATGCCTATGGCATAACAGATATCTGGTCTAGTACAGAGTATGGCATACATGAAACTTCCTACTGCTGAAGCATAAGGAATACCTCTCATCCTCTCTATCTCCTAAGGTGTCTTAGGACACTGATCCCTAGATAGAGTAATCCCATGTATGAAAGGAATAAATTCTTTCTTAGAATTTTTCATACCAAATCGAGTAATAATCAAGTCAATGTAACGGGCTTGGGATAAACCCAACATCCTACGTGATCGGTCTCGAATGAACTTGATACCAAGGATTTGGCCCGCTTCTCTTAAGTCCTTCATGCTAAATTGACTCGATAACCACACCTTCACCGAAGATAGCAACCCCACATCATTTCTGATTAGGAAAATGTTATCAACATAAATGACTAGAAATGCCACCTTATGGCCATTGTGCTTCCAGTACACGCAATACTCGATAGGACACTGATCAAAGCCAAAGCTTTTAATCGCCTGGTCAAATCGAGTGTTCCAAGACCTTGATGCTTGCTTAAGCCCATAAATGGATTTCTTAAGCTTGCACATCATGTGCTCCTGGCCCTTTTCTATGAACCCGTCTAGTTGCATCATATAGATGCTCTCGTCAAGACTTCCGTTAAGGAATGCTGTCTTGACATCCATTTGCCAAATCTCATAATCAAGATGAGCAACAATTGATAAGAGAATCCGAATGGACTTAAGCATAGCCAACGGCGAATAGGTTTCCTCATAATCAAACCCTTCTTTCTGAGTAAACTCCTTCGCAACAAGCCTAGCTTTGAAGGTTTCTACCTTCCCGTCCACTCCTCTCTTTTTCTTTAAAATCCATTTGCACCCGATGGGTTTTATCCCCTCTAATGGATCCACAAGCTCCCTGACCTGATTAGAGTACATAGACTCTATCTTAGATTCCATAGCCATTTTCCATAATTCTGCATCCTTATCTTGCAGTGCTTTATTATAGTTTCTGGGTTCGGTGTCATGTTCTTTCGGGATCTTATCGTAATACTCTCCTAAGAACATGAACCTCTCAGGTTGTCAAACAACCCTCCCACTACGACGAAGCTCCTTCTCTGTACTCACGATATGTGGTATCTCATTCCGTTCATTA
This sequence comes from Heliamphora exappendiculata, assembly GCA_034768845.1. Classification (NCBI taxonomy): domain Eukaryota; kingdom Viridiplantae; phylum Streptophyta; class Magnoliopsida; order Ericales; family Sarraceniaceae; genus Heliamphora; species Heliamphora exappendiculata. Next base: position 145 of record JAOTRH010084664.1, on the reverse strand, counting down.
TGTATGTTTTTCGTTTGTACCAAATTTCTATTTCTCAGCTCTTCAAGAACAACTTGTGACTAGGGTTTGTGATTTATTACATAATCCTCTTCCATGAATCTAGCATTTGTGCTAACAAATACCTTCTGACTCTTAGGATCATAAA
>JAOTRH010084653.1:10000-12500 GCA_034768845.1 Heliamphora exappendiculata | reverse complement strand
GACAACCTACTTGCTTGTGTCTCACCTTTATTATCTAATAAGTGGTTTCCGAAGCACTCTGCTCTGGCTTTTGGGCACCTGCTACGACTTCTGGAGAAAGGGCCAGTTGTATATCAGCGTGTAATACTTCTTATGCTTAAGGCATTGCTCCAACATACTCCCATGGATGCTGCTCAGAGCCCACACATGTACGCAATTGTGTCTCAGCTAGTGGAGAGCACTTTGTGCTGGGAGGCACTCAGTGTGTTAGAAGCCCTTTTGCAAAGCTGTGGCTCTTTGACTGGCTCCCACCCTCATGATCCAGGATTGTTCGAGAATGGTTATGGCGGGACGGACGAGAAGCTGCTTGCTCCTCAGACCTCATTTAAGGCTAGGAGCGGGCCCTTGCAGTTTGCAATGGGATTGGGGTTTGGAGCTGGTCCAACACCGGCTTCACAGGGCACTGCAACCGAAGCCGGGATATCAGCTAGAGAGTTAGCTTTGCAGAACACCCGACTAATCCTCGGGCGGGTTCTCGATAGCTGCGCACTTGGGAGGAGGAGAGATTACAGGAGGTTGGTCCCTTTTGTCACCACAATTGGAAACCCTTAGTTGTATGTATCTCTTATTTTTCTTGTTAATTTTGGTGGATGGAATTCCTGAAGGATTTGGGAGCTGGTTTGTTGATAGGTATCATAGCGTAGTGGTTGTTTTAGCTTCCATGTATATTAATTAAGTTGTAGTGCTTGGAATCCATGCTCCCTCCACCCGCTGATGGTCGGTAGCTTGTACCAATAATTCACCCGTTTTCTGTTATTTAAGTAATTGCTTTGCTGTTCCAAGTGTGTTTTTGGGGGTCTTTTCTGTTGTTAGCTAAATGCCATTAAATCCTTCGAGCTGAAAAAAATCTTGTTTTGATAATTTGATCAAAGCTCTATATGGGAACACCTGCCTACCAAGAATTTGTGCAGTTGAAAACTTTTGGGCACGAGTACTTGTCTACCGTTGAAAGGACGTTCAATTCTATGTATAATGAAAAATATGATAATTACTAATTCCAATTGGGAAAAAATACAAAAAATTCCTAGTTCTAAATTATACGAAGAAAATTACAGGCTTGAATTACTGATAATTTTCACTTGGAACTAATATGGTAAAATTACATAGGGCGGGGTTTAGAAGTTTATAGGCAAAAACTTATAGCCTTTTTGTAACACTCCAGTTAGCCATTCTACATCGAGTAAAAAATGTGATAACACATGATATATATACGCACACACACGACCTCGATGAGATGCATTAGTAAATTTTTTATCAAAGTTTTTGGACCATGGAGTGAGCCTCCAATGGAAACTAGAGATGCATAAGTAATTTTTTATCAAAGTTTTTGGACCATGGAGTGAGCCTCCAACGGAAACTACTGCTACGAGCATAATCACTATCTACGTAGTAGTAAGGTCATGGCCATCGAAGAGTATTATTGGATTGCGTACCCATCGAAGAGTATTATTGGATTGCGTACAGTGCACAACGGGAACAATAAGGTTATGCCCATCAAAGAGTATTTTTGGATTCCATACAGATGCACAACCGAAACATTGTTACCAAGTGGGAAAAATTGTAACACCCCAATTAGCAATCCCCCATAGAATAAAAAATGTGGTGTCATGCAATACACACACACACACAAACACTATGAGTCTATGAGATACATAAGCAACGTCTTACCATGATTTTTAGGTCGTGCAGTGAGGCTCTAATCATAATTGCATGAACCATCTCAGGCGTAGGTCGCTACAGTTTCAACCTCCAGTTATACCAAAAAAAGAGAAATAATGCAAAATAATGTAATAATTTCGTACACCCAGATTTATGTATCTGTTATTTCCTTCCAGTCCCCAAACAGGGTCCAATCTGAAGCATTATGCAGTACAAAATAATAAGGCAAGAAGGAGGGATATGGGGTATAGAATGGATACACTGACTGTCTACACTTAACAAACCAACTCAACTGTAATATCCAGTAGTGTTTCTTATTGTAACTTAACTCGGCAGATTTCTCTCACCTCATTCCAGAGAAGGTCCTGCCTTCTTCTGGTGAAAAATGACGCAACACCCACATCAGTGATTGTTGTCGAAGGGAGTTTACTCACGTGGCGAGGCATTCTTCTTGAACAAGGCATAGGCGTTGCTGTATATGGCCACCAGGTTTGAAAACACAGCGAGGACAATCATCACAACAGACAAGATCTTGTCCTTCTTTGAAGCTATGCCATGACGATCCCTGAAGCAGCATGCAACGCTAATTTAGTATCTAACATGTTGATAAGTTAGTAACTAGAAAGTTTTGGGCACAAGGATGTTTGTTTGAGCTTAACTTTTAGCATTTAGCTTATAGCCCAACAAAAAATTAAGAATATCTAAATAATTATGCTTATGGAGTTTTGCTTGTAATTTCTCATTCTAAATCAATAAATGCAAATTTTATTACTTGAAACTAAAAATTTACAATTTTAACAAA
>JAOTRH010084653.1:0-5000 GCA_034768845.1 Heliamphora exappendiculata | reverse complement strand
GGTGACAAAGACTCAAAAATCGGCGTAATCTCTTTTGATCGAAAATCCCCAAATCGATTAATTAAGGGATTTTTCTTCAACACTCGTATTTGATTCTTCCATTTTTCGTTTTTCTTGATCTTTAATCAGTTCTTTATTTAATCGATATCGAATACAACCGTAACATATTACTACGCTTTGCAGTTAGCGAGTCGACGATTCAATAGTATCTATTTTTTTTTTGGGTTCAATTTCAATAACTAAATTGTGTTAATTTAGCTCGCGAATAACTAGGTTGCGTTCTTCTTAATTTTCATAACATAAAATAATTAAGCGTTTGAATCAATTTACGCAAATTAACTTCTTACTTAATCGATATGGAACATACACTGTCGATTCAAATCCGACGGCCGACGCTGTGAATCGAGATTGAATTTTCGGGCTTTTATCTCTATTTTTTTCTTTCCCGGAAAAAGACAACAACGACGTCTCTGTCACTGTGTTTGTCCAATCAGGTGGTGACAACCGGAATTATCCTGGTTCAGATACCGTTAAAACATTTCGGAGGGAAAGAGGAAAAAAAATAGGTTTGTAAGGCTGCGTTTGGCAGCGAGAAATTTGTGCCTTCAGTTGTAATTAGCATTTATCTAAACCGTCCCAAAAAGTTGTATTACTTTCTTTCCTTTCCTTTCCTTTTTTTTTCCTGATATTTGAATGCCAATTTTCGAATGTAAATAGAAACGAAAATTATTTATATATTAAAAAAAATTATACAAAAATTTGTATAGTTTGGCATAATCTGTCTACGTCCACGGGTGTGAAAAGTAATCTATTATAACCGTAAAATACACAATCTTCAGATAAAAAATACCACAAAATATGACACTCAGAACATGAACTCTGAAACAAACTCTATTTTCCTGTTCAAAAGTTATTCTTATGTCTCTTTGTATTTTTCCATCTTTCTCTATATCTCTATTCCTTTAATTCAACTTTTCACAAATCTACTAAAATAAATATGACTCTTATTTATAAGAAAGATTTTAAAATTTTAACCGTCATATAATTATAAAAATTTTAAAATTCTAACTACCATGTACTTATAAACTTTTAATTATATGAGTTTAGAGAATATAAAACGCAAACTCAATAAATCGAGTTATAAAAAGCAAAGAAAATAATTTTAATCAACAAAAATATTACTTTTACCTGATTATAATAACAACGAATGTATTTAATATTAATTATCACTCGTTTGATGATAAATAATAGATAAATAATGCGCGAGTTTTACACAATAATGAGAATCATTGCCATCAGCGTTTGGTAATTTGCCTTTAAGTCATGTTTTTATTTTATATTTTTGGATTTTTTGTTGATTAGTAAAAAACTTTGTTTAATTGAAATATAACTTTAAGCTGCCAACACGAAGCCAATTTTTTTTACTATTAACTTTTTTAAGACTTTAAGAAAATTAGTGTTTTCAGTAAAAAAATTCAATTTTCAAGCTATATTGCTTGACATTCCCAAAAGTATCAACTTCTTTCACTTCTTTTTCCAAAAAAGATATCAATTTAATCTCAAATAATTTAATTTTTTTAAAAATAAAATAACTATAATATTCTTAATAAAAAAAAGCAACTATTCTCAAAAACAAAAAAGTAAAAGTCAACTGTGGAGCTTAAAGTAAAAAATAAAAGAGTATTAAATATTTGGGTAAATTACATTGACCTCCCCTGATGTTTATAACAAAAATAGGAACACTCTATGTAGTTTCTAAAATATTATTGACACGCATTCTGTTTTAATATTTGGTTTCAAAATCACTCCTTAAAATAACTATAATATTCTTAATAAAAAAAGAAATTATTCTAAAAAAAAATTTAAAAGTCAACTCTGCAGCTTAAAGTAAAAAATAAAGGGGTATTAAATATTTGGGTAAATTACACTGATCTCTCCTGAGATTTCTAACAAAAACAAAAACACCAATTGTGATTTTTGAAATATTACTAACACCCCTTCTGCTTTAGTATTTAGTTTCAAAACCACCTATCCGTTAACTGCTGTGAAAAATGATAACAAAAAATAATAAAATCAACTTTTAATTTTTTTAAAATACCTATTATACTCTCTTTTTAAATTTTTCCAAATTCTCCATCGTTTCTTCATCTTTCTGTTAAGCCCCAATTGGCGCCAGCGAGGTGGGAAGGAGGTGGCGTCAGTGAGGGTTTGGCAAGGGACAGCACTGGTGCTTGCGTGCGGTGGTGGCTATGGTTTAGGAAGGAGGCGACATCGAAGGTTGGGGATGGAGGATAGGGTTTGGAAGGGGTGGTGACAACAGCGCTGGTATGCGTGCTGATAGCGAATGGGTGGTGGTGGGGGTTTGAGATGGAGGTGCAGCGAGGGTGCGGCGACGACGGTGGTTAATTGAGGGAGTCCATTCGACGACGAAAATTTGGCCACAGCCAGTCTTCCGACCACCCATCACCGGCGACCTCCATTCAGCGACAAAAATTACAGAGAGAGAGATGGAAGCAAGAGAATCCGGCGGCGGGACGGTGGCGAGGGAGGCAAGGCATGGCGATGGTGGGTGGTGGCGCCAGCGGCAGTGCGTTGGCGCAGGTGGTTGGTACGGCGTCGTTGGAGGGGGGGGGGAGATTAGCCTGTGTAGCGCCTGATCTTTCTATTTCATTTAATTTTTTTTCTTTTCCTAATATATAGAGAGATGAGAGAGACAGATAATGCTTAGAAAGTAAAAATGTAAAATTTCAATTATAATTAACGGGGTTAAGACAAAATCACTGATATGGGTGATCAGTGATATTTCAAAAGCTATAGAGGTGATTTTTATTTTTGTCAAAAATATCAGGAGAGGTCAGTGTAATTTACCCAAAATATGTTAATACAAATTAAAAAGAAAAAATCATTCTGAACAATTATTTTAAACAATCTATATTATTTTTTTATTTTTTTAATCCAAAATAAGCTCTTAGAGTGGGGGGTCTATCCTAAACCAAATGGTGGTTCTAGTGTGAACTTCTAGCATTTTTTTTTGAATGTGAAGAAAAAAACAAATTATTAAAAAATTTAAAAACGTGTCAAATCTTAACTACTTTCCTTATAATTTTCGTATTACAATATATTTTACTTACTTTTCTAAGTCATCTTTATCTCATTTCATTATCAACATACTTTTCAATCCCATCTTTGTTTTATTTCATTTTAAATGTTTTTTTTGAGTCTTCCTATCTAACCCGCACACATATAAATTATAATTATAAATTATAAATTATAAATTTTTTTAATACTTATCATTTTTATTACAACATATAACTATTTTTTTTTATTTCAGTTAAAAACTATAATTTTTACTAAATACTAACGATTTTTACTGTAAGTTACAATCTATAAGCTAGTAATTTTAAAAATATCAAACACCAATACACAATTCTAATCTCTTTTTTTTTGGAAAAAAAGAGAGAGTAAATTTGTAGCATTAATAATATCTCTACCCTCTCGTTATCTCGCAAAAATAAATTAATAATATGATAAATTTAAAATTATTAATATGGACTTTGTGATATTAATAATACCCTCTAATCTCTAAATTTATTGGTATGGAACTTTAAACTTTTTATCCTTTATTCAACTGTTAATAATAATATTACAACTATTATCTCATATTGTACCCAACTCTAATACAGCATGAATTAAATTTTCATAACACATAATTTTATTCATAAATTTTATAGTATAAGAAAATATATGAAATTACTTTCTTTTTTATTCTATTAAATACCAACAAAATTATTAAAAATGCCTTGGGACCATATTTGTTTAGATAGATTAGAAAAGATTAGATTGGACTAAAAAATATGTGGGACCTACACTTTTAGAATTTATCTTTTTCAATTGTAAGTTCTATATTTGGTTCATCGAATTGAATTATTAATTCCCTGTATAAAAGACTAATAGTTCAATATTCATGATATTATTTATCCAACACTCTCTTTAGAATTATTTGTTCTCCTCTCCGAATTATCTTTACTCTTTATTCAGTGGTTAAAAATAATTTTTTAACTTTTATCTCATATCTTATTTCACCTCAATCAAACATGTTACAAGTAATACCATGGTATACATAATTTTATTAACAATATCATTGTATTAAATAAATATGTGTGACCAACATTACGTATTACTTATTTATCTTGCCATTCAAAACTACTATTTTACAAAAAACGAGGGATACTAAATAAGATACGTTTTTTAAATAAGATAATTACTCATAAAAGTTGTCAATAATTTAACTTGAATTCAAAATGAAATGTTTAAATTTTACCATATGTTGTGTGGGTTAAACTATAAATAAGTCTGAAATATTGATTTTGAATTTAATAATGTTAGGACGATTAATTTATTTTATCAATTAGTATTTTAAATGATGTGGAACAATAACAAATATTAAATTTAGATAGAGTTTATGCCAGACCAATTCATCAATATTTATAATCATATTATCCGAGATACTAATTTAATAAAATAATCCTAATATTATTGTTTTGAATGCTGAGTAAATAAGGTTAGAATATAGATTAGATTTTGTTGTTTAAATCATGTTGGACACACCATTGTAGGCCTGGTACTAATAATTGTTAAGCACTAATGTTCCTTAGCCCCACTATAATTAAGATAAATTATATTTACACTCCTTCTATTTAACGTTTATATCACTATTACCTTATCTATTCTTTAAAATATCACTGCACTTTCTTACTTTTTAATTTTTATAACACTTTGATCTAAAAATTAACTTTTCGTTAATTTTTGGACGAAAAAATAGTATTTTCACACTTACACTCATTGATTTCTTTATTTTTACACTTATACCCCATATTTTCTTTATTTTTTATTTTTTTTAATTACAAATTTTTTTTAAAATTTTTTTTAATTTAAAAATAAAAAATTACTAAATACAAAAATAAGTAAAATAAAAACATAAAATTTAATTTATTAATTTA
>JAOTRH010084642.1:0-16940 GCA_034768845.1 Heliamphora exappendiculata | reverse complement strand
ACTTATGTACTTTTAAAAGGTTTAGAATTCACTTATGATGTAATAACTAACGTATGTAAATATAAATGAATGGCTAGAATATCTCTTTATTTATATTTATATATGTCTCGATGTGCATGGAGGACGGTGCATCACATTTGCACTGTTGGCAATACATGGTTTTAAGGATGAAAATGCGGGTTTTATGAAGAAAAAAAACTATTTTTGAGGCTCGTGTTTGTTTGCTGGAAAAACTTAGGATTTTCAGGATAGAAAACTTTTTAGACTCCTATGATTGAGTCAGCTTGTACTATAATTGCATATCCTGCTTTTGGTTTTATAGTCTTTTTCTATTGGGTTTCGGCTCACGATGTGGGATTTTGTGCAAATCTTTTTTGGGTGAAAATGATTATGTGGAGTTCACCTAGAAGTGCCCATGGTGGCAGAAGACTAGATTGAGTTTTTCTTTATGTTGGGCATGTACTCTTTTACATGTGATGCCTGTTTCTGAAGGCTAGTTGTGTATGCCTTGAGGCGATATAATTATGCATGTATGGAACTGTATATTTTCTGTTATGAGAGTGAACCTTGGGTACTCCTTTTTATTCCAACTGTTAAATATTTTTGTGTTGTGGGTTTTCTAACTAAAGATATTTTTGAAATGGTGTTGTGGTGGCTTTTCACGTGACCCTGGAGTTTGAGGTGTGACAACTTGGCATCAGAGCTCTGGGTTCGAATACCCAAGAGACATGGGAAAGAGGGTGCATCACCTTGTGTGGATGTGCGTGTGCTTGATTGCATGCGTTTAAATGTTTTATTGACAAAAGCATGATAGCCTGTTCAGCATGATGGTTGTGTATATGTGGGTATGAAGGTTGGATCTTAGGATTGATTAGGCTTGCCTTTGAGCACTTGGATTAACAAACTTAGAAGCCAAGTTAGAAAGACGGTTGATCGACGCATTTTCTGGCAAAGAATCTAAGTAGGTTATCCAGGTGGATGAGTATTTCATTTCGATTCTCCTCAGTATGTGCAATGGGTTGGCATAATTTTAAGTGGCTATGTGTTTGCATGCTTATGTGTGTTATGTCTTTTACGTTAGCAATAACATGTTGTAGGGAAGCTTATCTTGTTATGTTGCTTTCGTATAGAATATGTCCACGCGGGGTGGACGAAGTCGTGGTCAAGGCCGTGGCCGTGGTTTTGGCCGAAGGAATGTTCCAGTCCTATATATTAGGGATGCTAATGCTCCTTAAGGACCTATTGATGGTGTAGATCTATTGCGTGAGATGGTAGGCTCCATCCGGCAACTGGAAAACGCCGCTAGGGGAAGGTAGAGCGTACCTAAATCGAAGGAGACGGTCGCAATGCACGAGTTCTGCCATCTGGACCCTCCTACCTTTTTTGGGGATCTCAACCCCACGGTAGCCCCTAAATGGCTAGAGGTGGTTACCAGGATTCTGGATACAGTTCAGATAAAGGAAGATGATCTGAGGGTTACATTCGCTGCCTTCCAGCTGAGAGGGAGTGCTCATATGTGGTGGAAGTTTGCTAAGACTAAGTGGGAGGCACTTGGGAGGCGTTCACGAAGGTATTTTTGGAGAAGTACTTTCCTACGACCTTGAGAGATCATTACAAGGATGACTTCCTTTTTCTTACTCAGGGGACGATGACAGTAGTCCAGTATGAAGCCGAGTTCACTAGCCTATCCCGGGTTGCACAGGAGATTGTACCTACTGATGAGTTCCGTGTGAAGAGATTCGAAAGAGGCTTAAGGCCTACTATTAGAGATAGAGTGGTGGCATTCAGGATGCAAGTCTTTACAGAGTTAGTAGAGACAGCCATAAAAGTGGAAGACACCCTGAACGAGACGCATATAGACTAAGATAGTAGGAGTCAACAAGATGGGGGACGTGCACAGGATCAAGGGTGCAGGGAGAACAAGTGCTGCAGGATGTCTAGTCCGAGTTCTTATCCAGCGGGGTTGTATAAGTCGCAGTCTTCTGCACCCACGCCTCCCATAGCCTCAACGGGAAGGTCAGATCAGAGAGAGCTTATTTGTCATAGATGCAAATGGCCAGGGCATCGTGTGGCAGAATGCCAGTTTCCAGCGCCTGTTCAGGCACAATCGCAGTCGCAGGCCAAGGGAGGGAGCCATTAGTATGCTTTGAGTGCGGGCAGTCTGGGCACATCCCGAGGAACTATTCCCGAGGAGGGAGCATTCAGAGTATAACAGAAGCACCAGCAGTTCCATTTACCCAGGGACAACAGATGTATCAGCAATCTAGGGCTCAGATGTCTAGGCTTGCAGAAGGGGGTGCTTCAGTATAGTCAAGGAGATAGTTGACAGTTCAGGGCCACAGTGGGCAGGGCAAAGCACCGCAGGGCAGAGCATATGCCCTTATTGATCCCAGTTCCTCCACAGCACTGGTCGTGCATGATGCTGCAGCTACCACGTCCATGATCAGAGGTACTCTTCTAGTATATAGATCATGGGCTAGTGTCCTTATCGACACGGGAGCATCACATTTATTTATTTTCTCTGCATTTGCATCTACATTAGGGTTACAGACAGACTTGTTAGGCATTGTATTGAGCATAGAGACCTCGGTCAGTGGGAGTGTGATGTTGAGTCGTGTTTGTAGATCCTATGTGTTGAAAGTCACCGGCCATTATTTAGAGTTTGACTTCGTTATTCAAGACATGACCACATTCGATGCCATTCTAGGAATGGACTGGCTGACCACCTATCGTGCCTTTATTGATTGCGATCGACGGAGGGTTATGATTTGTACCCCGGCAGGTGATTGCTTTTGTTTTGTGGGTGATCGGGGTGAGGGTTTGGTATCTATGCCTGGTGTGGTTCGGGATCGGGGAAATCTGGGTTTTCTTTTCTCTACTCTCATGTTGGATGAGGTGGTTGGGGTTCGAGGTGAGTTACTCCCAGTGCTTCGTGATTACCCAGATGTTTTCCTTGACGACCTATTTGAGTTACCACCTACTCGTGAGATAGAGTTCTCTATTGATCTGGTCTTAGGGGCTGCTCCCATTTTTATGCCATCTTACCGCTTTGCACCAGCTGAGTTGAGAGAACTCAAGGTACAGCTTCAGGAGTTACTTGATAAAAAGTTTGTACGTCAGAGTACGTCACCGTGGGGAGCTCCCGCACTCTTTGCTAAGAAGAAGGACGGATCCTTATGCTTATGTATTGATTACCAGAATTTGATTCAGGTGATAGTGAAGAATAAGTATCATATGTTAAGGATTGATGACTTGTTTGATCAGTTGAAGGGATCGAGTTGCTTCTCAAAGATTGACTTGAGGTCGGGGTGCCACCAGTTGCGGATTACGGACGAGGACATAGCGAAGACCACCTTTCGAACTCGTTGTAGTTACTATGAGTTTCTGGTTACGCGGTTCGGTTTGACGAATGCCCCGATAACTTTTATGGGTTTGATGAACTGCATCTTTCACCAGTATCTGGACAGCTTTGTGGTGGTGTTAGTGGATGATATCCTCATTTATTAATCTACGAGGGAGGTGTATGAGGAACACCTATGTATCGTTTTACAGATTCTGAGAGAGCATCATTTATATGAAAAGTGAGATTTCTTGGACACATGGTGTCGACAGATGGTGTAGCAGTGGATTCTTCAAAGACAAATGCAGTGATGGGTTGGGAATGACCAAATAATATCTTTGAGATTTGCAGTTTTATGGGTTTGGCAGGCTACTATCGACAGTTTGTGAAAGATTTTGATAGACTTGTCACACTGATGACGCGTCTTACGCAGAAGGGAATTGTGCTTGTTTGGGGTGAGTCCTGTGAGTCGGCATTCCAGGAGTTGAAGATGAGGTTAACTAGTCCACCTGTGCTAATCATTCTAGAGAGAGGTTTGAGGTATACAGTGTACTGCGATGCATCATAGGATAGTCTGGGCTGTATTTTGATGCAGGGAGGTAAGGTTGTAGCCTATGGTTACACATGAGTAGAACAATCCCACACATGATTTGGAGATGACAGCCGTGGTCTTTGCCTTGAAGACCTGGCGTCACTATCTTTATGGTGAGCATTTTGAGGTTTTCTCCGATCACAAGAGCTTAAAATACTTATTTTTGCCGAAAGATCTAAATTTACGCCAGCAACGATGGATGGAGTTGTTGGAAGACTATGATTTTGGCTTGCAGTACCATCCAGGGAAGGCCAATGTGGTGGCTGACGCTCTCAGTAGGAGATCTCATAGGTCGTTAGCTTCTGTAGCTATACACGAGTGGGATACGCTTAGAGAGATTGGAGAGTTTGATTTGTGTCTCGGGAAGATAGCGACGGGTGCCACCTTATTTTCTGTAGTTTCACGACCTGCGTTGATTGCACGTGTACTAGAAGTCCAGCGGACGAATCTGGAGGCTCAGATTATACGAGATCATGTTGCTAGTGGAGAGGACACAACGGGATGGGTTGTGGGTTCAGATCAGAGTTTGCGATTGGCTGGGAGGTTATTTGTACCAAAGGCATGTCGTACGAATATACTACATGAGTGCCATCATTCTCGCCTTGCAGTGCATCTTGGAGGCCCAAAAATGTATCACAATATGTGCCATCAGTTTTGGTAGACGGGAATGAAGAGGGATGTGCTTCAGTTTGTTTTCCATTACCTTACTTGTCAGCAGATAAAGGTGGATCATCAGAGGCCAAAAGGATTGTTACAGCCATTATCTATATCAGAGTGGAAGTGAGAGAATATTATGATGAACTTCGTGACAGGACTTCCTAGATCACCTAAAGGGTACGATGCTATTTGGGTGATGGTTGATAGGTTGACAAAGTCTGCACATTTCTCCCTATCCGTGTGAAGGATCCAGTGGACAGACTGAGTAGATTGTACGTCAAAGAGATAGTCCAGTTGCATAGAGTGCCCGTATCTATTATTTCTGACCGAGACCCGCACTTCACATCGTGATTTTGGAAAAGTTTACAGGAGGCTTTGGGGACGAGCTTGATGTTTAGTACTTCTTTTCACCCTCAGATAGATGGTTAGTCTGAGAGGACTATACAAATTCTGGAGGACTATACAAATTCTGGAGGACATGTTGAGGGCCTGTGTACTTGATTTTTGGGGTTCTTGGAAAGACCATCTATTGTTGGTAGAGTTTGCATACGACAACAGTTATCAGTCTAGTATAGAGATGGCATCATATGAAGCTTTGTATGGTAAGCCGTGTAGGTCACTAGTGTGTTGAACATGCGTGGAAGAGACCACACTCTTGGGACTTGACTTAGTACGGGAGACGACAGAGAAGATTGCCGTGATTCGCCAATGTCTAGTGACAGCTCAGAGTCGTTAGAAGAGTTATGTTGACCGGAGGAGGAGACCTTTCGAGTTTGCAGTGGGGGATCACGTGTTTCTAAAGGTCTTGCCACGTAGAGGCTTGATGCTATTTGGTCGTAGCGGGAAGCTATTACCGCGCTTTATTGGATCATTTGAAATCCTGAAAATGATTGGGGAAGTAGCATACCATTTGGCTTTGCCTCAATTGGCGTCAGTGCACAACGTATTTCAAGTTTCCATACTTTGGAGGTATAAGCTTGACCCTTCACATGTTCTGGATTGGGCTGAGTTGTGGGTTGACGAGGATGTCACGTATGAGGAATGCCGTGTGAAGATTCTAGACACAAAGGAGCTAGTGTTAAGAGGGAGGATAATTGCTTATGTCATGATCTTATGGCGTTATCATGGAGTTGAGGAGGTGATATGGGGGCTTGAGTCTGGGGTTCAGGTTGGATACCCAGAGTTGTTTACCTTGTGACCTTGTAGTGAATTTCGAGGGCAAAATTCCTTAAGGGGCGAGAGTTGTGAGACCCGGTTCCATTTTATTTTTGATATATATATTTAGCGCGTTTCTTTCGATACGTGTATATCCCTGATGTATGTTACATGCTTCATTATCGTAGAATCGTATGTTGTATGTGTTTTACATACATGTCATATACTTATTTAAGGCTTAGAAGGATTATTACACAGCTTTTCAGTTTGTTGGTTGGACAGTAGTATTTCAGTCGACTGAAGGGGTGTTTCCAGTCGATTGAGTGCTTTTTGGTTGGGTTCAGTCGACTGAGGTTGGGAACTCAGTCGACTGAGTTGACGCGGTGGGCTATTTTTGGCTTTTCTAGTAGCCATTCAGTCGACTGAATCCTTGTACGGGGCAGAGACTATAAATATCAAGCCTTTGCTAGATATTTTGAAAACCTTTCTTCCAAGCTGGGCTTTGTTTCCTCCACCTTCTCTCTAGACTTTTGGGTGACCCAGGCTTAGTTTTCGACGATCAGTTAGTGGATTCTTGTTATCCACGTTGCGGGCTCCACTTTTATCCAGGCAGAATCTCATTTTGACAAAGTTCGTGTTTGCACGTAGATTAAGGCATCGAGTTTTTGACTCACCGATGTAGGATCCTAGACTATATTGTCTTTAAATGGTGCTATGTGTAATTATAGATCTTTTCACTTGTTAAAATCGCTTGAAATTGCTTTAAATGTTGTATTTTCATGTTTAAACCATGTTGTTTGGATAAAAAGCACATTTTTCACTTTTTGTTGATTTATTATATGATATGAACTTGTAGATGTTCATGGTTTTCAAAAAGGTGATTTTTAAATCGGAGGATTTGTGAAAATTGTGAGAATAACGTGTTTTAGAGGTTTGGAGCTAACCCTCGGAGTTGAGTCTCAGCTTTTGAACGTTTTAATGAAAACGATGAAATATTTTGTTTGATCTCCATGTTGATGGATGGATCTTTATACATGTTGACGTATAATTATAGAAATATTTTTGTAATCGAGTTACGTAATGGCTTTTAAATGATTTCTATAGATGTCCCGTGACAGTAGGTGTGTTGAGTTAGGCTTCTATTGCTCCTCGATGGAAGTTCAAAAACGTACGCAAAATAGGTGCTTTGTACCTTTGGGTTAAATCCCAAAAATTAAGTGATGGGTGCTTTGTACCCTCGAGTTTTGGGTCCATAAATTAAGCAGTTACGTTGTTGTGACTTTGTATAGAACTTGTCATTACCTAGCAAGTCTTAAGTGGTTTAGGACTAGGGTAATTGGTAGGAGTCTATAGTTGTTACCTTTGTCCTTGCGTGTGGTAGAGTCGGTACATAGGATTTCATTTATCTTATTTTTCTCGACTGTGTGGCCTGAGTAGAGAATATTATTTTACTACTGTTTTTCCTTAACTATGGTATGATATTTGCACTGTTGGCAATACATGGCTTCAAGTATGAAAACGTGGGTTTTCTGAAAAAAAAAATTTATTTTTGAGGCTTGTGTTAGTTTGCTGGAAAAACTTGGGATTTTTAGGATAGAAAACCTTTTTGACTCTTATGGTTGAGTTAGCTTGTACTATAATTGCATATCCTGCTTTTAGTTTTATAATCTTTTTCTATTGGGTTTCGGCTCATGGTGTGGGATTTTGTGCAAACCCTTTTAAGGTGAAAATGATAATGTGGGGTTGACCTAGAAGTGCCTGTGGTGGCGAAAGACTGGATTGAGTTTCCTTTTATGTTGGACATGCACTCTTTGACATGTGATGCTTGTTTCTGAAGGCAAGTTTTGTATGCCATGAGGCGATATAATTATGCATGTATGGAACTGTATATTTTCTGTTATGAGAGTGAACCTTGGGTACTCTTTTTTATTCCAACTGTTAATTATTTTTGTGTTGTGGGTTTTCCAACTGAAGATATTTTCAAAATGGTGTTATGGTGGCTTTTCACGTAATCTTGGAGTTTGGGGCGTGACACAGGATAGGAGCATTGGACTATGGTAAAGAATATAATCAAATATCTAAAAAGAACTAAGTATTATATGTTGGTTTACCAGGTAGATAGTCTAGTAACTTTGGGCACACAGACTTGGACTTCCAGTCTGACAAAGATTCTCGTAAGTCTATCTCGAGATATGTGTTTACCTTGGGAGGTGGAGCTATTAGTTAGGGGAGTATCAAGCAGTTTTTCATTGCTGATTCCACCATAGAGGCCAAGTATGTGGCAGCTTCTGAAGCAACTAAGGAGGCCATTTTTCTCAGGAACTTCATGTTGGATCTAGATGTGGTGCCTCTAGTTTAGTCGGGTATTACACTTTATTGTGACAATAGCGGAGCGGCTGCAAATTCGAACGAACCAAGAGTCCACAAGAAAGGAAAGCACATTGAGCGTAAGTATCACCTGATACGAGAAATTGTATAGGGGTGATATTGCTGTGACCAAGATTGAATCAGGGGATAGCCTTGCAAATCTTTTTACAAAGAGCTTACCGGTTAAGATTTTTTGACAGTCATATAGAGGGCATGGGAGTCAGATATCTGGCAGTATAGTTTTGAGTATAAGTGGGAGATTGTCAGGGTTGTATACTAAAAACTTTATATTTTATTAGTTTTAGTATTTAATTTTATTAGAATAAAATTAAATTTTCTATTTTATGAGAATATTAATGAGTAATGTATGCAATATCATTTATTTAATGTTATACGTGGATATCCTTTATTTTGTACAGTGTTTAATCTGGTATGTAGAGTACGACTTGCACACAAAAGACCAGATTATATGTTCTTGCAGAATAGATGTATTAGTTCACAGTCTAGATGGATATGAACAAATTATCAGTATAATTGTAGTACAAAGTTTTAGTAGACCTGTTTTCATTATAAGGAATAGATAATACCGTCGTCTGTTATTCTGACTCTTTGTGCTAATACATTTTGTGTGTATTGAACGAGATAACATTGGAGTAATTAATTTTATATTGACTACATAAATTAATTCACACCCCAAGATTATTATGAGTGCTTATACTCTTAATCCCGAAATAATTATTATTTGCGTATATTTAATATTCGTTGTTTTGATTCATTAGAGGGTGCGATCGTTTATGGGTTTATATTCTCGGTGAGTTGGATAGAGGTATTAATTATATTATAAATATTAATTATTGACAGAATTCACGTCCCGATTCTTCGGGATTGACAATACCCTCTTAAGAAAACTTATAAGTTTTGACTGGGCCAAACCTTGCAAGTGAATTTAATTATCCGGTAGTCAAATAAGCTAAGCGAAAGGGCATAAGAAATTTTAAAGATGCCGATTAAATTAAATTATTAGTAATTAAATTTAATTGACGGGTATCAAAAATCTTAACGTGGGGAGATGAGTTAAGCATTTAATAACAGGAGCTCAATGCAATTGGTCTTGAAATTATGGCTAAGAGTGTTGCTACAGTTCTTTAGTAGTATGTACTGTTATTTAATATTTTATGAAAATTACAGAAACCACTACAAGGTTATTATAATTACAGAAACCGCTAAGAGGTTTACATATTTACAGAGATCGTTGGAAGGGTAGGCTGAACCATTTTTAAGAGTTGTCTTTCGAGACTAAGGTTAGTAATGTTTTGCCAGTACAAGTTCTTGAAGGATCATAGCTCCTACTACGTTCAGGAATCACATCGAAAATACAATAGAAGGTCTGCTCGGAGCTTCAACTCGAAAAATTAAAGTTCGTAGTTGAAAAAACCACCGAAAGGTATTCATCTAAATTAACTGTGGTTGCACGGGTTTTATTTTTGATCGTTCGACATCGAAAAGTTTGTATCTGGAGCTTGTTTTGGCGATTACCCGTCTAGTTATTTGTTATCAAAAAATCATTTACAAATCAATGATCTTGGTAGTTTGTCTCTAACAGTAGGGACACCAAAAAGATACACCGAATTAATTTTAAATGCACTTTGTTTCACAATATGGTACCAATATCCCACTTAATCCCCAACTTAATACAAAATCCTCCCTTGAGCCTACCCAAACAGCCCTAGACAATTTCGTCTGCCCAGGATTTGAAAATATTTTTCATAAAAAGCACCCTCCATGCCATGCAACCAATCAAATTTAAGAAAATAAGAAAAAGACTTACATGTTCATACTGAAGCCCACCAACCCTTCTTCCTTTAAAAAATAAGGCCAAACTCTCTCTTTCTTCTCTACATATTTTGGCCAAGAGGGGAGAGAAAGTCTAGAATTTTTAAGTTCTTGAGGTGTTTTTCAAGTTTGAGAGAAAACTTAGGAAGAAAGAAGGAGAGAAAGAAGGAGCCTAGGAAGAGCAAGAAGGTGTCCCTAAAGCCAAGCCCTTACATCTTTCTACTTTTAGGTCTTCAAAATAAGTAAGTAAAACCTCTAAACTCTCTACTCAGCCTCACAAAAAATCTCACTCAACTCATCTCTTAAAACACATCCAAGATCAAGAACCAAAAAATGAATCAAACAGGCGTTATAGTGAGAAAATAGGGATTGTTCATGTTTTCTATGTTATGAGATGTGTTTTCTTGTTGATATTCTTGAGTTTTGTAACTTGTATGAGTTCTGAAACATTGAGTTTTAAGTGTATAATACATGCATGCAAAGAAAATGGATCAAATCTTGACATACTAAACGCTAGGTGGCTAGAACATAAGTAGGTATGAGATTTGAGCTTTTTGAGCTCTCTGTCTCGATTTTTGAAAATTCATAACTAAATATAGAAATATGATCTAAGTGTGCTCTTTATGTCCAAACCTAGATTGTTATGTTATCTTTCGTACAAAATTTTTTTAAACTAATTTAAGTGAGTAGAACTCGAGATATAATCTTTTTACCAAAGTGTGTTAGTTTCAGACTAATATGTATTGCAGACCCAAAAACATTATTTTCAAACATGATATGAACTTAGGTCAAAACATGAACGTTATAGCCAACATATATATCTAACTACCCACCAACAATGAGCCCTAGTTATTGAGCTTTGTTAGGTTTAGTCACCCCCTTTCAGGACTTGTATCTTTTGCTATGTCATGTTTAATTTAATGCTATGCTATATGTAGTTGTACTTTGAGATGCATGTTGTACTGCCATGAGCATTGTCAAAACTACATCATGGCATATTGGAGTCCATTCTGTATATACTATTGTGGGTTAGGATATGTTGGAGTTATCTCTTTCTCGCTTCTAAGTCTAGAGTGTCTCTAGTTGTTGATTTTACAACTGTTTTTGGATATATTTCCTGTGAATACCATGGGTGCATTCCCGGTGTTTTAAAAATTGTTTATCATGGAAATTATTGGGCACCATGGGTTCATTGCTAGCATTCTGATTTTGGTAGCTTAGACTTTGGGTTGACACCAGTGAAGGCATCACGAGTCTTAAGGTGGGACAAACCAGTTATATATATTGTTTGATATAAGTATTAGAAACCAGTTATATATATTTTGTTGGCCCGAAGAGTGGCTTGGACCCCACGCCGTTGCCATTTAGCAAAAAAAGCTGTAACATGAAGCACGATAATGGATTTACTATTCGCAATAAGGCACGATAATGATTTTTGTGATCAACTACCTATAAGGTCTACTCTAGTAATTCCCGACGTGGAATTCTTGTTATAATTCTGGGAGTTTGTTGGGTTGGGCATTCACATTGCATTCATGGCATCACGTTCTTGAATGATTATTCACTTATCTGCTTACCATGATATAAATGTCAAATTGTCTGTCTCCTTGACTTTTATATGTCTTAAGTATTGAATGAAATGTGTTGTGGTAAATTTTATATTCTGAGGTTAGTTAGAAGATTTAGAGTGTTTTTTTCTGAGTTTTGGCTCATGGCATTCGAGCTACAGGTGAGGAAGAAGAAGTCTTTGAAGAAAAGATCCTCGAAGAAGAAGGTTATGATTGCCAGGGTGAGGTCCAGGAACAGGTGGATCCCGACGAAGCTAGATGAAGATTCGAGTCTTCTTTTTATTTATTTTGGTTTAATTTTCTGGCACTTATTGTAATTTTGTATATTCCTTGTGAAACAGTAAACGTTTATGTATTTTGGTTAGCTCAAAAACTTTTAATGATGTAATACTTATAAAGCATATCTATGAATGAATGGTTAGAATATCCATTTTATTTATACTGATATATGTCTCAACGTGCTTGGAATAATGGGTGTTAGAGTTGGTATCAGAGCCTAGGTTTAGTGAACCTTCAGACCTTGGGTTATGAAAAACCATGTGTTCTATCTCGTAAAAGCTCTGTAGGATGCATTGTATTAATTATAATTATCATCTATACATTATAAGAACTAAAATCTGCCAGGTCTAAGTCTTATAGCTAGTCGTATTAGGATGCTACTAGGATCGAAAGCAATAGGGAATCCCAAAGGAGTAGGAAATCTACATGCAATGGACGAGTAAGGACATTGAGATCGAAGGCTGGAGATTCATGCAACAAGTTATCTATTAGAGGCAAACCGCTAAGATTATTGATTTATAAATAATTTTTCAAATAAAAATAACTGAACGGGCAATTGTCAAAATAGGCTTCAGATAAAAATATTTTAATGTCGAATGATCAAAATTAAATCCCGTGCTACTATAGTTAATTTAAATGAATACGTTTTGGTCGTTTCTTTAACTACGAACTTTAATTTCCCATATTGAAGGTCCGAGCATACCTTCTACTGTATTCCCGATGTGATTTCCAAACGTAGTGTGGGTTATGATCCTTCGAGAACTTGTACTGGTAGAATCTGATCAACCTTAATCTTGAAAGACAACTCTTAAAATTGGTTCAGCCTACCTATATATTTATAGGGTTACCGTACGGATCTGTGGAGTAATTTGACATAAACTTCTAGTGTGACCCAGATACCCTTCTAGCAGTTTCTATAAATATGCAAACCTCTCAGGGGTTTTTGTAATTATGAAAATCTTACAGCGATTTTTGTAATTTTTATAAAACACTAAATTACAGTTCATACCACTAAAGAATTGTAACTACACTTCTAGCCATAATCTCAAGACCAATTGTATTGAGCTCCTCTTATTAAATGCTTAACTCATCTCCCACATTAAGATTCTCGATACCTGCCAATTAAATTTAATTACTGACAATTTAAATTAATCAATTTAAAATTTCTTAAACCCTTTTGCTTAACTTATTTGACTGCCAGATAATTAAATTCATTTGCAGGATTTAGCTCAGTCAAAACTTATAAGCTTTCTTAAAGCGATATCGTCAATCCCGAACAATCGAGATGTGGATTTCGTCAATAATTAATATTCACTATATAATTAGTACCGCTATCCGACTCATCGAGACTATTGACTCATAAAAGATCGCGTCCTCTAATGAATCAAAATAATGAATATTAAATTTATGTAAATAATAATTATTTCGGAATTAAGAGTATAAGCACTATAATAATATTGACATGTAAATTAATTTATATACTCAGTAAAAAATTAATTATCCAATATTGTCCTGTTCAATACACACAAAGTATACTAACACGGAGAGTTAGAACAATAGACTACGCTATTATCTGTTTCTCGTAACCAAGACATGCCTACTAAAATTCTATGCTATAGTTGTATTGATGGTTTGTCCAATTCTATT
Source organism: Heliamphora exappendiculata (assembly GCA_034768845.1). Taxonomy (NCBI): domain Eukaryota; kingdom Viridiplantae; phylum Streptophyta; class Magnoliopsida; order Ericales; family Sarraceniaceae; genus Heliamphora; species Heliamphora exappendiculata. Next base: position 3,502 of record JAOTRH010084642.1, on the reverse strand, counting down.
TAAACTGTGAACAAATACTTATATTCTGCAAGAATCTATAATCTGATTTTCTGTGTGCAAGTCGTACTCTACACACCATATTAAATATTGTACAGAATAAATGGCATCCATACATAATATTAAAGAAATGATATTACATACATTACTCATTAAAATTTTCATAAAATAAAAAATTTAATTTTATTAAAATAAAATTAAAAACTAAAACCAATAAAATATATAGTTTTTAGTATACAACACTGATAATCTTCTACTTATATTCAAAATCATGCTGTCATGCATCTGACTTCTATGTCCTCTACATGACTGTCAAAAGTTTTAGCCGGTAGGCTCTTTGTAAAAGGATCTGTGAGACTCGGACCTGTCTCTTTTTTAGACTTATATATATATAATGTGTTTTGCATATATATTTTGGTGATGTGTGATTTATTCGTTTTGAGGCATGCTTATGTTTATCTGAGCATGCGGGGTTGGTTCCCGGGGTTGTAGGGTGTTGTTGTGCAAATTTTAAAAATTTTAAAAAAATATATTTTTGAGATATTTTGCCTATAAAAATCTTCCCTTAGATATTATGTTCAAAATATCTTTCTCTTCCTCTCTCTAGTTTTGAGACTCATCAAACGGTTTACTTTCTCTCTAACTTCTCGGGGGCCCGGAGCGTGATTTTTGATAAACCAACTACTGATCTGTAGTATCGGCATCGTGGTCTACGCATCCATCTAGCCAGAATTTGATTCTGGCTAAGCTCAATTTTGCACGTGAATCGAGACGTCAAGTTTTGAACTCTCTGAGGTAGGATTCTAGACTTCAAAATTGTTAGAGGGTGTCGTATGTAATCTTCTGCATCTTTACCATTTTATATTCATAAAAAGGTTAGTTCATGCTTTGAATTGCATGAAAAAGGTGTTTTATGTGTTGAAAGGTTGGGTTTTGGTGCAAAATTATTTTTGGTTGGATGAAACGGGTTTGGTTGGGCACAAAGATTCATGTTTTAAGTGTTTCTTTTGGTTCCCTTTGTCGATATGGGCTTGTGTATGCTCGTGGGGTTCAAAAATATGCGAGTTGGAGGTTTGGTTTGAGTTTGGATGTGTTTTGGCTTCAAAATTCAGCAAAAATATCAGTTCCTCGCATAGGACCACTTGAGAGACCGCTCAAGCGGTCTAGAGTGCGGTCCTGGGGAGTTCTTGGGTTGCCTGACCGCTGGACAGACCGCTCAAGCGGTCTAGCCCGTGGTCTGTTTTTGCTAGTTAAAAATCCATTTTTAAAATCGATGTATCTCCTTCATCCGGACTCGGAATTAGGTCGTTTTTGTGTTCAAATTGAAGCCCCGAAAGTTTTTTTTTCCAATGACACCTCTCTCACATTAAAATTATTTTTTTAGAAAAGGTTATGGCCAAAATAGTGATGATATGCCAAAATTTCTTAACCGTTTTTCATCTGTTTATGGCCAAATGTCTTGGAAAAGCTTATTTTTCATCCTTATTGGAACTTTTTATCAATTTTCTTGTTCTTTGGGTGTTTGTTTATGGATGCTCATAGTTTTCAAAAGGTTGTTTTGAAAACGGAGGGTTTGGAGGTTTGGAGTTAGCCTTGGGTTTGAGTCTCGACTTCTAAAATATTTTGGGTGAAAATATATTTTAACATATGTTGTTTGATCTCCATGGTTCATGGATTGGATCTCCTTATATACATGTGTTGTATTTCTATTTTGCGGGTTGGTTTTGAAATGTTCTCCTTAGATGTACCGTGATAGTGGGTATTGTTAAGTTGGGCTTCCATTGCTTCTTGGTGTAAGTCTAGAAACGTGTGCAACGTAGGTGCTCTGTACCTTCGAGTTAGTCCCCATAAATTGAGTATGTGTGGGTGCTTTGTACCCTCGGGCTCAAGTCCTGTAAATTAAGCAGTAGGTGCTCTGTACCTTCGATTATCTTCCATAAATTGAGTAGTTTGGTTGCCTCCATGAATGGCATCGTTGTCGTGACTCCGTCTAAAACTTGTCATTACTAGGCCTACGGGTCCAAGGTAATGGATGAGAGTCTATAGTTGTTGCCTTTGTCTATATGGTAGAGTCGGTACATAGGATTTCATTTATTGTGTCTCCTCGGTTGCGTGTCCCGAGTTGAAAATATTGTGTTTTACTGCTTTCCCTTAACTGTGGCATGATATCTGTCAGGATTATATGCATAGTTTCAATGATGGAAAAACTATTGGTTTTGTGAGAAAAACCCATTTGGCTTTTGTGGTCGAGCTCGCTCCCACCATATGATTGCATGACTTGTATTACAATTTACAGTCTATTTTCTATTAGGCTTCGGCACACGGTGTGGGATTTTTATTGTAAAACCTTTTTTAGGTGAGCGAGAAGAGTTGACCTAGTTGCAGAGGTGATGAAAGTCTTGCTGTAGTTTTTCCTTTTGAGACATGTACTTACACATGTGATGCCTGTTTAGGCTGGTTTTGCACTCCTTTTTGGAAATATACTTATCCATGTATGACATTGCATGATTATAGTTTATGAGAGATAAACTTGGAAATCTTTTATCCAAATGTTATATTTTGTTTATCTACTGTGTAACTTATTTTCCTTAAATGGGTGTTTTGGTGGGCTTTCGCGTGACCCGGATGTTTGGGCATGAGAACTTGGTATCAGAGCTCTGGGTTCGAATACCTATGAGCCATGGAAAAGAGGGTACATCACCTTATGAGGATGTATGTGTGCTTAATTGCATGTGTTATAGCTTTTCCTAACATAGCATGATAACTCGTGGTGCATGCGTGGGTATGGAGGTTGGACCTTAGGATTGATTAGCCTCTCTTTCGGGCGTGTGGATTAACAAACTTGGGAGCCATGTTAGAGACGCATTTCGCGGACGTTATTTCTAGCAAGGAATCAAAGTAGGTTATCTAGATGGATGAGTCTTTCTTGTCGGTTCTCCTCGATATGTGAGATGTGATGACATGATATTACATGGCTATGTATTAGCATGCTTATTTGTCTTTTAAGTTAGCAATAACATGTTGTATGGATTCTTTTCCCGTTATGTTGCTTTCGTATAGAGTTATGTCCACGTGGGGAGGACAAAGCCGTGGTCGAGGCTGAGGCCGTGGTTCTAGCCGAAGGGACGTTCCAGTCCCAGATGTTGGAGATGCTAATGCACCCCAAGGACTTGTTGTTGAGGGAGATCTATTGCGTGAGATGGTCGGCTCCATCTGGCAACTGGCAGAGGCCATTAGGGGAAGGGAGAGTGTACCCGAGCCGAGGGCGACGGTTGCGATGAGCGAGTTTCGCCGGCTGGACCCTCCTACCTTTTCTGGGGATCCTAATCCCACGGTTGCCACCGAGTGGCTGGAGCTGGTCACCAGGATCCTTGATTCGCTTCAGAGTGAAGAAGATGATCTGAGGGTAATATGTGCTGCCTTCCAGTTGAGAGGGAGTGCTCATATGTGGTGGAAGTTCGCTAAGACCACAGTGGCAGGCACCTGGGATGCATTCACGAAGGTA
>JAOTRH010084631.1:0-16941 GCA_034768845.1 Heliamphora exappendiculata | reverse complement strand
AAAAAGACTACTCTAAAAAAATTACCCGTGTTCTTATTTTTTTTTCAAAAAAAAAACTAAACTTTTTTAAAAACTAAATTATTAAACATTCTAAACAAGGGCTAAGCTAACAAACAATTGGCACAAGGGGACCCAAAATTTAAATTCTTCAATCTTCTACAATCTTCTCACAATCTAAATTTTCCAGCTCAAGGGGACCCAAAAATTAAATTCTTGAGTTCATATAATGATTCGCAAATCTTGTCTCAATATCAATGGCAAATTTTAAAGTCCGCCTTTCCTAATCAGCTAAAACTATTAGAAACTTTTGAAGTGCAACTTGACATTTTCTACTTATTACTTTTAATTAAAAAAAATTAAGCAATGTATATTAAATAAGTTATTTTTATTTTTTATTTATCAAATAAATATAGGTCAATATTATTTCATAAAAAAATATTTTTTATTTTATAATTAAATAAAAACACTGCATAAATAATGTTACATAATACTTTAGAACCGTGTTTGATGGTAGGTTTAGGAGATGAGATTTTAATTGTTAATCCGTTGAATTCATTAATACTTTGTTTAATTATTTTAAAATGGGTTGGACTAATAGTCTCACTAATAATTCTACTAAAGTAGGGTATTACTAATACTTATCAAAGGTGGGTATTAGTAATAAAATGATTATCACTCTTGTATTTTTTTGTGGTTGTAATATATTTGAAAAAATGTATTTATTTAATGTAGAGATAAAATTAAGAATTATAAATGTAATATAATTTCATGTGTAAAAACTAAACAAGTTATGATTTAATTCAATGTCTAATCCGAAGAAAATCAAACATAAAAAAGTGATTCGGCCTCATTATTTATCTAACTTCAATTCTATCTTATTGTTAGTTCTACCTCATTATTCATTTCACTTAATATACATTGGTTATCAATGAGCTCTAAAATTACCGAATAATTAATCTAGAGCTATCACGTGGCGCGATGTTCAAACAAAAAAGAAATTGTCAAAAGAAAATTTTTTAAAATGTATTTTAATATTGGAATCCAACACGAGTATCACACCGATAAGTAGACAAATTATTAAATACTTTATGAGTATTACGTAAGCAATATCATGTGATATTTTTAACTAATAAATAATTACAACTCTTATTATGTGGGTTATCGTTGTCTCTTAATCACCCAACATAAATGAGTCATTTTGTTTTTATCATAAAATTTATCATTATAATATTAAATAAAAGAATCACAAAAAATTACCACATAGCCAAATAATTACTTTGGTAGGTATATGTTAGACAAGGTAGAAACGTCAAAAGTTTGCTTTTAGAAAAACATGTCCGTCACATAAAGGTAATCCAAAAATGATGGAAACCTAACCTCTTAAACAACGTAACACATATTTATTTACACAATAATGTTAATTATGCCCTTGTTTGGCAACCGAATTAAAACTATTTTTTGTTTTTTACTTAAAAAGTTAAAAAGTTTTATTTTTTAACTCAAAAGTTTTTAGCTTTTTTTCTTTTCATATAATTTCTTTTATATTTTACAAAAATTATATTTTTAAAATCTTGTCATCAAAATCTATCAAATAATATCTATATTGAATATAAAATTATTTAAAAATAAATTTTAAAAAATTATAGCAACTTTAAGCAAATTTTTTTTTCTTTTTAGCTTAAAGTGATTTTAAGCCAAATAACTTGGCTTAAAATCGGTTGCCAAACGAGCTCTATATACTTATAAATATTATTTATAAAACCAATTATAATTTAACATAAATAGATTAATTATTTGAGTGATGATTCACATCATCATAAATAATTTAATTTAGACTACTTATTTGGGTTGTGAATCATTTAATGACTAATTTTTTTAAGTACTAATTAGTATTTTGTTGATTATATCATTTATATGGATAGCTTCCTATATCTCTCTTTTAAATCAACGAAATGATGGAACCCTTCCAACGCACCCTAATGTTTGGTTAAAAGGGAGTTTTTTCAGTGTGAATTAGAGAATTCAAATAATAGAGGAGAAAATTTAAAAAAAAAATTAATTGAGTTTTAGTCCCATTTTAGGAGGTTGTAAGAGTTTTAGTTCCACCATTATTTGTATTTAGGATTTCGTTTTTTTTTTTAAAGTTAATAATTTTTTCCCCTAAAATACCATTTATTAACCAGATGTAATATTTCCTATAATCTCTCTTGATTTTAGGATAGAATTACAAAACAGTATTAACTTGTTAACTATCCACTATTCATATGGAAATAATTTTAATTGCCTTACATTTTAGCCAGCAGTTACATAATCAAATAGGATGTAATATATCATTGATTTGGATATGAAAAGAGTTTTAATTCCCTTTCATAAAAATTGAATGTTCAGCAATAATACGGACTTGACTTCTCTTTTTTCGTCCGATATTGATATTCACAGTTTTCTAGTTTTGAATAGATTTCTATTTATTTTCGGGTTCATAACAAATTATCATTGCTGAAAATTCTCACATTACATGAGCCATTTTGTTCATTGACATTTTACGCTGGTGAAAAGCTTCTTCAAGTTTTGATTGTGAAGACTCATCCGAATTTACTAGTATGTATTTTATTATTTTATTAATTTGTACTTATACTGTTGTAAATATTTGTACTGATACATTTATCAGTACCAAACGCAGTTCATTTTATGAAAATTCAACGAACCACTTAGAACTGATAAATGTATCAGTTAAAATATACAATTATTTTTCAAAATGATAATTGTATCAGTTATACATATTAGTATGACTCTAATTGCTACTAACATTTGTTTTTTATTGTAGGTCGTTTTATGAGGTTGTCTAGGATGAAAATCCTTTAGTATTGTTCTACAAGTATAGGAGCTATACAACTGCAATTATGGTTGACAAGAAATTTTCGTACAATTTCCTTTTAAATGTTTTGTATAAAAGGTATCTTAACTGATACATGTATCAGTTACATATAACGTGCAAGATCATTGAAAATGCACTGCAAAATTCGACTGATACATGTATCAGTTGGCGAGAGATAATGACGGCAATGGCAAGAGAGGACGACATTGATGTCAAGGTTGACGACGGCGAGGTCGAGGACGAAGACGACGGAGGATGAAAACGGCAACAGAGCTAGGGTTATGGTAATTATGGTGCGCGATTTTTTAGAGAGATTTTTTTAGAGATTTTTGAAGAGATTTAGGGGGCGAATTTCTTGGTTTCTGCTTAGGAACGAATTTGGTCAAAAAAACTACTAAAGATATAATTTAATGGTATTTCAAGAAATTAAAATTGAGACGAGACAAATCCTAATAAAAAAGATTGAATGAAATTAAAACTAATTTTACTACCCTAAAAAAGGATATAATCCTAAATTTTCCAAAAACAAAAATGATACAAAAATCTAAATGATTAAACATCCTCCAAAATTGGAAAGCGAAATTTTTTAATTAAAATCAATTTAACTCCAACTCTAAGGTCTCATTTGGTAACGTTTACAGTTTTTTGTTTACAAAAAATAAAAAAAAAGTTTTCGTTTATTTTTATAAAAAAATAAAAACATGTTTGACATATAAATATATGGAAAGTGTTAGTTGGAGGTTGCGGATGAATACAATAGTCGGATGTAGTGGTCGGATGTGTTATCCGGTGATGATAGCAAGAGGTAGCGATGATGGTCGAAAATGGTAGTCGGAGTAGGTGGTTGGCGGTGGTGGCAGGATGGTGGTAACCAAGGGTGTTAACCGGGGATGGTAGTCGGAAGTAGTAGTTGGAAATGATGATTTGAGGTGTTAGCCGAGAAGATAGTAAGAGGTAGCGATGGTTGTGAGACCCTGTACCGTTTCATTTTGTTTATATATGCATTTTTTGTGTTTTGACGCCTTTTTTGGCATTTTTGCTTTAATATGCGTATACGTGTTTTGATGCATGTTTTGGTTTAAATAAGCATGCGGGGTTGGTTCCGGGGGCTGCCGAGAGTTATAGTTCGAATTTCAAAAATTTTAAAAAAAAGATATTTTGGAGACCTATAAATATCAGGAGTTATATATTTTCAAAAAGATATTTTTCAAAACTTAGCTCATAAGTTTCTTTTTTTTCTCTCCACCTTCTCTCTGACTTCTTGGGGGCCCGGAGCTTCATTTTTTACGGATTAACAGTTGATCCTTGGTACAGGCATCGTGCTCTACGCATCCATCCGGACGGAATTTAATTCCGACGAAACTCGATTTTGCACGTGAATCGAGACATCGTGTTTTTGAAACGAGGCGTCAGGTTTTTGACCGAACGAGGTAGGATCTCAGATTCTACTGCTGTATAAGGGTACTTTACGTAATCTTATGATGTTTCACCGTGTAAAATGCATAAAAACGTGGTTTATGTTCGAGAAAACAAGTTTTTTGTTTTAAAACTGTTTTTCGTCGTTTCGATTAAATGAAATCGGATTTTTGATAGTTTATATCGAAGATAGATGGTTGTTTTGGGTTTGGATATCTCCGTGAGTTTTGAAAAGTATGTTTGGAGGCTTCATTTTAGGGTTTATTCATGTTTTGGGATTTAAAAAAAAAACAAAAACAAAAAAATAAAACAGGGGCGTAATGCTGGTTTGGGCGCTGGTTGCGGTGCTGGTTGCGGCGCTCGAGCGCTGTGTTGAGCGCCAGCAGTCTGGCTGCGGCACAGAGCCATTTTGTTTTGACCATATCTCTCTTATTCGGACTCGAAATTAGGTCATTTTTGTGCTCAAATTGAAGTCCCGGAGGTCCTCTTTCCAATGAGACCTCTCTCACATTAAAATTGTTTTTGTAGAAAAAGTTATGACCAAAATAGTGAGGGTGTGTCAAATTTTCCAAATTGATTTTTACCCGTTTTTGGCCAAATATTTGGGAAAGGTTCTTTTTCATCCTTGTTGGAACTTTTTGTCAAATTCCATGTCCCTTGGGGATTGTGGTGTCTTCGTGGGCATCGTGGGTTTGTGTTGGACGTTAGTGTTTTGGAGGTTTAGAGATAACCTTTGGGGTTGAGTCTCATCTTTGAAAATATTTTTGGTTTGATCTCCATGTTGATAGATGGATCTTTGTACGAATGTAAAAATATTTTGGATTTGGTAAAATGATTATCTAGATGTACCGGGATAGCGGGTATTGGCACGAGTTGCTCTCGGTGTAAGTCCAAAAACGTGCGCAGCATAGGTGCTCTGTACCTTCGAGTTAGTCCCCGTAAATTGAGTTGGTTGGGTGCTCTGTACCCTCGGGTTTTGGGCCCATAAATTGAGTGGTTACGTTGTGGTACTCCGTATAGAACCAGTGTGTATCTAACCGGTCCCATGATGTATGGGGATTAGATACTGGACAGGGGTCTATCGTCTCTGCCGTGCGACGGAGTCGGTACATAGGATCTCATTTTATCTTTCTCCTCCGCTGTGGTCTGAGTGGAGCGAACTGGTTTTATCCTTCTCCTCGACGGCGTGTCCTGAGTGGAGCAAACTGTTTTTATCCTGTTTTTCTCGGTTGTGCGTTACGAGTGGAAAACCATGTTGTAATTACAGTTTTCTTTAACTGTCGCTAGCATTAGTTATAATGCTTGGTTTTGGCTTGTGATTGAGCTAGCTCCCACTATATAATTGTATATCCTGTTTTACAGCTTTGTAGTCCGTTTCTATTGGATTTCGACTCACGTAGTGGGATTTTCATTATAAAACCCTTTTTAGGTGATGATATGCATGTTGATCTAGAGTATATCCTGTGGTGCCCGTATTGACGGATGATGGAAGACTTTAGTTATTTTTTTTTTTGGTTTGCCTGTTCCTGAAGGCCGATTTTGTACGTCATAAGGCGATATACTTATGCATGTGATACAAGATGTTACTGTTTATGAGAGATGCATATTGGGTTTTCTTTTGATTTCAACAGGTGAATTTGAATGTATGAAAACCTATCTTCATAAAACTGGTGTTTGGTGAATTTTCACGTGACCCCAGATTTTGGGGCATGACAACTTGGTATCAAAGCTCTAGGTTCGAATATTTAAGAGCCATGGGAAGAGGGTTTATCACCTGGTGAGGTTGATTGTATATGCTTGCTTGCATGTGTTTAAACGTTGGTTTATAACATGTTAATGGCTTCCTGAGCATGATGACTGTGTTTATGTGTGTATGGAGGTTGAATCTCAGGATCAACTAGTCTTGCCTTCGGGCGTTTGGTTAAACATATTTAGAAGCCAAGTTAGAAGCGCGTTTGGCCGACGTGTATTCTAGCAAAGAATCTGAATACGTTATCCAAATTGACACGTCTGTCTTGTTAGTTCTTCTCGATATGTGAGATGTGTTTACATAACATTAAGTGGCTACGCGCTAGCATGCTTACATGCATTATGAGTTTATGTTACGTAGTAACATGCTATAGGAAAGCTTATCCTGTTATTTTGCTTTATATAGAACTATATCCACGCGGGGAGTACAGGGACGGGGTCGTGGCCGAGGCCGTGCATATGTTCAGGTTCCAGAGGAGGGAGATGTTCATACCCCACAGGAACAGGTGGGCGGTGCTGACGTTATGCAGGAGATGCTTGCCATTATGAGAGCTTTGGTTGAGGCATCCAGGGCTGGAGTGAGGACTCTGGAGCCAAGAGCCTCTGTGGCTATGAGGGAATTTCGGCGGTTGGATCCTCCGACCTTTTCTGGGGAGCCGGACCCTAGAGTTGCTACTGAGTGATTGGAAGTGAGCACAGCTATCTTCGATACTCTGGATATCGAGGAGGATACCTTGCGTGTGCGGTTGGCGGTGTTCCAACTACGAGAGGATGCTAGAGAGTGGTGGAAGTTTTCCAAGACCCCGGTGGATGACACGTGGGTTGCTTTCACTAGGGTCTTCTTGGAGAAGTATTTCTCGAGATCTTCGAGAGATACTTATCGAGAGGAGTTCCTTTTCCTTGTTCAGGGGAATGTTTCTGTGGTCCAATATGAGGTCAAGTTCGCGAGTCTGTCGTGGTTTGCAGTAGAGATGGTATCTATAGAGGAGCTGCGCACCAGGAGGTTTGAGAGAGGCCTTCGACCTGCCATCAAGGACAGGGATTGTGGCTCTGCGTTTAGATGTGTATATCGCTGTGGTGAAAGCTGCTATTCGCGTAGAGAACTCATTAGCAGAGAGTCGCAGGGCTAGAGAGAGTGGGAGTCAACAGGGCAGTGGAGATACACAGCTTCAGGGGCGCAGGAACAAGCACCGGAGGTCATCTGGACCTAGTTCTTGTGTTGTCGGATCGTATCAGCAGCAGTCGTCCACACCTGCACCTTCAGTAGCCTCGACAGGACGGCCAGAGCAGAGAGTGTTGATTTATTACCGATGTGGACAGCCGGGACATCGTTAAGTGGAGTGCCCGCAGAAGGGACAGGTACAGAGTTCGGCATCTGTTCAGTCACAGCCGAGAGACCCACCTATATGCTTTGGGTGTGGTCAGTCTGGGCATATTCGTAGGCTCTGTCCCCAAGAAGGGAATGTTCAGAGTGCGATGGAAGCGCCAGCTGCTCCATTGGTACAGAGACGACAGACTTCTCAGCAGCCTAGGGCCCAGATGTCTAGGTTTACAGAGGGAGGCACTTCAGCACAGTTTGTGAGGCAGTTGGCGACTCAAGGTTATGGTGGGCAGACCAGACCACCACAAGCCAGGGCTTATGTTCTTGCTGATCGCAGTGCTTCCAAAGTACCGATTGCATCTGATGCTGCAGCTACTCCACCCATGATTAGAGGTACTCTTCTAGTGTTTAGATCATGGGCTAGTGTTCTCATCGACACGGGAGCATCACATTCATTTATATCATCTGCTTTTGCATCTTCCTTGGGGTTAGAGATAGACTGGTTGGATAGCACCTTGAGTGTAGAGACCCCAGTTAGTGGGAGTGTGAGGCTGAGTCTTGTTTGTAGGTCTTGCGTGGTGGAGGTCGCCGGTCGTTGTTTAGAGTTTGATTTTATTATTCTGACATGACCACGTTTGATGTCATCCTAGGGATGGACTGACTGACTACCTACCGTGCCTATATAGATTGTGAGCGACGGAGGGTGTCGATCTGTACTTCGGAGAGTGACTGTTTCTACTTTGTGGGTGATCGGGATGAGGACTTGGTGTCTATGCCCGGTGTTGCTCGGGCTAGAGGGAACTTGGGTTTCCTCTTTTCTGCCCTCAGGTTGGATGAGCCAGTTGGGGTTTGAGGGGAGCTACCCCCTGTGGTGTGTGACTATCCAGATGTCTTTCCTGACGATCTTTTTGAGTTTTCACCGAGCTGTGAGGTGGAGTTCTCCATTGATCTTGTTCCAGGAGCGGCTCCCATCTCTATGCCGTCTTACCACTTTGCACCTGCTGAGTTGCGAGAACTCAAAGTACAGTTGCAGCAGTTGCTTGACAAGAGGTTTGTGTGGCCGAGTACATCGCCGTGGGGAGCTCCAGCACTCTTCGCGAAGAAGAAGGATGGGTCTTTGAGACGGTGTATGGACTACAGGAAGCTGAACCAGGTGACGGTGAAGAACAGGTATCCTATGCCTAGGATTGATGACCTGTTTGATCAGCTGAGGAGATCGCGCTGCTTTTCGAAGATTGACTTGAGGTCAGGATATCATCAGCTCAGGATTAGGGACAAGGACATAGCAAAGACCGCCTTTCGAACTCGCTATGGTCACTATGAGTTTTTGGTCATACCGTTCGGTATGACGAACGCTCCTACGACTTTTATGGATTTGATGAACCGTATCTTCCACCCTTACCTAGATAGTTTTGTAGTCGTGTTTGTGGACGACATTCTGGTTTATTCACCCACGAGGGAGATACATGAGGAGCATCTGCATGTTGTCTTGCAGCTTATGAGAGAACATCGCTTGTATACGAAGTTCGAGAAGTGTGAGTTCTGGATGTCAGAGGTGAGATTCCTTGGGCACGTGGTGTCGAATGATGGGGTATCAGTGGACTTCACAAAGACTGACGCCGTGATGGATTGGCAGCAACCGAAGAACATCTTTGAGATCCGTAGTTATTTGGGTCTAGCAGGTTATTATCGGCAGTTAGTCAAGGATTTTTCTAGGTTGGCAGCAACTATGACGCGTCTGATGCGGAAGGGCGTTATGTTTGTGTGGAGCGAGTCCTGTGAGTCAGCTTTCCAAGAGCTGAAGAGGAGATTGACTACTGCGCCGGTGCTGATTATTCCAGAGAGAGGTTTGGGGTATACGGTATACTGTGATGCGTCACACGATGGGTTAGGCTATGTTTTGATGCTGGGAGGCAAGGTAACAGCCTACGGCTCGCGACAGCTGAAGACACATGAGACGAACTACCCGACGCATGATCTGGAGTTGGTAGCCGTGGTCTTCGCTTTGAAGACATGGCGATATTATCTATATGGTGAGCACTTCGAGGTCTTCTCTGATCACAAGTGCTTAAAATACTTGTTTTCGCAGAAGGAATTGAATCTTCGCCAACGTCGTTGGATGGAGCTGCTGGCAGACTACGACTTTGATTTGCAGTACCATCCGGGAAAGGCCAATATCGTAGTTGATGCGCTCAGTAGAAGATCTCATGTCTCGTTAGCTTCTGTGGCTATGCGAGAATGGGATATGCTTGGAGATGTTGAGGAGTTTGATATGTGTCTCGACGAGATAGGGACAGGTGCGACCTTATATTCAGTAGCTTCACAGCCCGCATTAGTTGCACACGTGTTAGAGGCTCAGCAGACCAATCAGGAGGCTCAGATGATACGGGACCGCATTGCTAGTGGGAAGGACACAGCAAGATGGACGGTAGGCCCAGATCAGAGTTTGAGGTTGACAGGGCGACTGTTCGTGCCAGAGTCGTGCCGTGCCAAGGTTCTACATGAGTTCCATCATTCATGTCTTGTAGTGCATCCGGGAGGCACGAAGATGTATCATGACTTACATCGTCAGTTCTGGTGGACGAAAATGAAGAGGGACGTGATTCGATTTGTTTCTTGATGCCTTACTTGTCAGCAAGTAAAGGTGGAACACCAGAGACTGGGAGGACTATTGCAGCCTTTGCTCGTATCTGAGTGGAAATAGAAGCATGTCACGATGGATTTTGTATCAGGTCTTCCTCGATCGCCGATGGGACGTGATGCTATTTGGGTCGTGATTCATTGGCTGACGAAGTCAGCACATTTTCTTCCCATTCGAGTGAGAGATTCAGTAGACAGACTGGGGAGGTTGTATGTTCGGGAGATAATCCGACTACACGGAGTACCGGTGACTATTGTTTCTGATCGAGACCCGCGCTTTACATCGCACTTTTGGCAGAGACTTCAGATGGCCTTGGGGATGAGCTTGACTTTCAGTACAGCTTTTCACCCACAGACTGACAGTCAGTCTAAGAGGACCATCCAGATTTTAGAGGACATGTTGAGAGCTTGCGTGCTTGACTTCCGGGATTCTTGAGAGGATCATCTATCATTGGCAGAGTTTGCATACAACAATAGCTATCAGTCCAGTATTATGATGGCACCGTATGAGGCTCTGTATGGTAGACCCTGTAGATCACCTGTGTGTTGGACCAAGGTGGGTGAGACCATTGTTTTGGAACCCGACCTAGTGCGGGAGACGACGGAGCAGATTGTCGTGATTCGTCAGCGTCTGATGACAGCTCAAAGCCGCCAGAAGAGTTATGCTGATCAGAGGAGGAGACCGTTAGAGTTTGCATTGGGAGATCATATGTTTCTGAAGGTCTCTCCACGCAGAGGCTTAATGAGGTTTGACCGCAGCGGGAAGCTATCATTGCGCTTTATTGGACCTTTTGAGATCCTGGAACGGATTGGCGTGGCAGCATACTGCCTGGCTATGCCACCTTAGTTAGCATCTGTGCACAACGTCTTTCACGTTTTTATGCTTCGGAGGTACGAGCCCGATCTTTTGCATGTGTTAGATTGTGCTGAGCTGCAGGTTGATGAGGATGTCATCTATGAGGAATGCCCTGTGATGATTCTTGATACGAAAGAGCAGATGTTACAGGGGAGAACGATCTCTTACGTCAAAGTCCAGTGGCTTCATCACGGGGTGGAGGAAGCAGTCTGGGGTGCGTGCTAGATATCCTGATCTGTTTACCTCGTGATCTTGTAGTGAATTTCGGGGGCAAAATTTCTTAAGGGGGGAGAGTTGTAAGACCCTGTACCGTTTCATTTTGTTTATATATGCATGTTTGGTGTTTTGACGCCTTTTTTGGCATTTTTGCTTTAATATGCGTAGACGTGTTTTGATACATGTTTTGGTTTAAATAAGCATGCGGAGTTGGTTCCGGGGGCTGCCGGGAGTTACAGTGCGAATTTTAAAAATTTTTAAAAAAAAATATTTTGAAAATCTATAAATATCAGGAGTTACATATTTTTAAAAAGATATTTTTCAAAACTTAACTCTGAAGTTTTTTTTTTCTCTCCACCTTCTCTCTAACTTCTCGGGGGCCCGAGGGTTGGTTTTTTACGGATCAACAGCCGATCCTTGGTATAGGCATCGTGCTCTACGCATCCATCCGGACGGAATTTAATTTCGACGAAGCTCAATTTTGCACGTGGATCGAGATATCGTGTTTTTGGAACGAGGCGTCGGGTTTTTGACCGAACGAGGTAGGATCTCAGATTCTACTGCTATATAAGAGTACTATATGTAATCTTATGATGTTTCACCGTGTAAAATGCATAAAAACGTGGTTTATGTTCGAGAAAACAAGATTTTTGTTTTAAAACTGTTTTTCGTCGTTTCGATTGAAGGAAATCGGGTTTTTGATAGTTTATATCGAAGCTAGATGGTTGTTTTGGGTTTCGATATGTCCGTGAGTTTTGAAAAGTATGTTTGGAGGCTTGATTTTAGGGTTTATACATGTTTTGGGGTTTTAAAAAAACAAAAAAACAAAACAAAACAGGTGCATAATGCTGGTTTGGGCGCTGGTTGCGGCGCTCGAGTGCCGTGTTGCGCGCCAGCAGTCTGGCTGCGGCGCAGAGCCATTTTGTTTTGACCATATCTCTCTCATTCGGACTTGGAATTAGGTCATTTTTGTGCTCAAATTGAAGTCCCGGAAGTCCTCTTTCTAATGGCACAACTCTCACATTAAAATTCTTTTTGTGGAAAAAGTTATGACCAAAATAGACGTTAGTGTTTTGGAGGTTTAGAGATAACCTTTGGGGTTGAGTCTCATCTTTGAAAATATTTTTGGTTTGATCTCCATGTTGATGGATGGATCTTTGTACGGATGTGAAAATATTTTGGATTTGATAAAATGATTATCTAGATGTACCGGGATAGCGGGTATTGGCACGAGTTGTCCTCGGTGTAAGTCCAGAAATGTGCGTAGCGTAGGTGCTCTGTACCTTCGAGTTAGTCCCCGTAAATTGAGTTGGTTGGGTGCTCTGTACCGTCAGGTTTCGGGCCCATAAATTGAGTGGTTACGTTGTGGTACTTCGTATAGAACCTGTGCGTATCTAACCGGTCCCATGATGTATGGGGATTAGACACTGGACATGAGTCTATCGTTGTTACATCTGTCGTGTGACCGAGTCGGTACATAGGATCTCATTTTATTTTTCTCCTCGGCTGTGGTCCAAGTGGAGCGAACTGGTTTTATCCTTCTCCTCGGCGGTGTGGCTTGAGTGGAGCAAACTGTTTTCATCCTGTTTTCCTCAGTTGTACGTTACGAGTGAAAAACCATGTTGTAATTACAGTTTTCTTTAACTGTCACTAACATTAGTTATAATGCTTGGTTTTGGCTTGTGGTTGAGCTAGCTCCCACCATATGATTGCATATCGTGCTAAATAAAATCGAAATAAACTCTCTAGAAGTATAGATTGATATAAAGCAAACATTTCTTTGGTGGTGGTGTTTGACATTACTGAAACTAGTAGTTTATAAATTGTAACTTGTAATAAAAGTTGTGAGTGCTTGATAAATATTGTAACTTGTAACTAAGATAAAAAAAAATAGTTACAAGTTAAAACATAATTTATGAGTATTTGAAAAAATTTATAAATTGTAACTTGCAATAAAAATTGTGAGTGTTTGGTAATATTGTAACTTGTAATTGAAATAAAAATAATAATTATAAGTTACAATAGAAATTACAAATGTTTAAAAAAATTTATAATTTATAACTAAAATTAGTAGTAAAAAAAAATCAAATAAACAAACTATTGATGCTAAATTGCTCATTTTTCATTATCTTCTACAATCTTCTCACATGAACTATTGACATATTAGATCAATGCACGATTATCAATCAATTTGACACTATTTCTAAATATGTTTTTATGATGTAAATTATTCATATTACAACACCACTTAAGTTAATTATTATGAACAAAATAAAACTGATCAAATATTAGTAACTATTCAATTAGATGATATTTATCTAAAAAAATAAGTACAAATTGTTAAAAAAATAGTTAAAAACATATGATCTGATCATATGATTACATGCTAATATTTAATCAATTTTCATTTTTACATGTAATCAATTCAATAATCACTACAAGACAAAATTGTAAAATGATGTACACCCCTCGCGGGATGACATGTTTCAAAGATGAGACTCAATCCCAAAGGTTTAGTCAAACAATTATACTTTTTGACTCAAGCCCAAAGGTTATCTCCAAATCTTCAAAACAATTATACTTTTTGACTCATCTCATATAGACGAATTAGAAAAATAAGTTTTTTTAATCAAAATTTAAAAAAAATTCAAAAAAATAAAAATAAGTCAAAATAAGTTAATAAGCCAAATTTTATGTAATTTATTTTTGCTTTTAGTGAACTTTTTTTATCTTTCGATCAATTTTTTATTACTTTTTTGGTCCATCTCAACTAGACGATATAAAAAAGTAAAATTTTTTAATCAAAATGTGAAAAAAAAATTAAAAAAATAAAAATAAAAATAACCAAAATTAGCCCAAATAGGGTCCATATCCGCTCAAGACTCTCCTATTCTATTTTGTGGATTTATAACGACGACCAAATAATGATCCAAATGGTCACCTCATAGGCCATCTTAAAAATCTTTCATATATAAAATTAATTTAATTAGATATAATTAAGTCAATGATTAAGTCGTATTTTATGTTAAGAAATATACAATTTTAATTTAAAATAACTTATTTATATTTAAACTCTCTATTTTGTAAAATAAAAAATAATTTCTTCAGATATCTCAAGCAGTGTTCTAGGGCCACGTCAAAACTGGAAATCGAAAATTTTTAATTGAAATCAATTTAACTTCCACTCTAATTACCAACCCGAATAAAAGAAAAAAATTTAAAGAAATATACAAAGGATATTAAAAATGACAAATTGATATATTTTTATGCAATTATAATAACAGACTTAGTGGTTCTGTATTTCGATTTTATTTAGCACGAAATATAATAGGAGAATATTGAGGTCGAAATTATTCAAAAAAAGTCACTGAAAATATTTGTTTGTCTATATAATTAGTAGCGAAATAAACTCACTAGAAGTATAGGTGATATAAAGCAAGCATCTCTTCTGCGGTGGTGTTTGGTATTACTAAAACTAATAGCTTATAAATTGTAACTTGCAATAGAAGTTGTAAGTATTTAGTAAATATTATCACTTATAACTGAAATAGAAAAAAAAATAGTTATAAGTTATGATAGAAGTAATGGGTATTTAAAAAAATATATAATTTATATTTAAAATTAATAGCAAAAAAAAAAATAAACAAATAAATAAACTATTAATGCTAAATTGCTCATTTTTCACCATCTTCTACGATCTTCTCACAGTAACTATTGGCATATTAGTTCGAGGCGCCATTACCAATCAATTTGACACCGTTTCTAAATATGTTTTTATGATCTAAATCATTCATGTTACAATACCACTGAAGTTAATTATCATAAACAAAAAAAACTGATCAAATATTAGTAACTATTCAATTAGATGATATTTATCTAAAAAAATAAGTACCAATTGTGAAAAAAATAGTTAAAAACATATGATCCAATCATATGATTACATACTAATATTTAATCAATTTTCTTTTTTACATGTAATTAATTAATTCAACAATCACTAGAAGACAAAATTGTAAAAGGACACCCCTCGCGGGATGACATGTACAACTCAATTGGGACCCAAAATTAGAAAATAATAAAATCTTCAGTTGAAAAAGAAGTCCTTGCAATATTAATGGCAAATTTAAAGTCTGCCTCTGGAGATTAATTCCTTTGAAAATTGAAAAAAAAATTTAAAAATATATATATATATATTTAATCAACACGAGTATCACACCAGGGTAGTTGGATAAGCATTATTATTGCCCAGTTTCAAATAATTGTTTATTTATTTATTTTATTTAGTTTATTTTTGCTTTTAGTATAAAAAATTTATTGTTTAGTTCAATAATTATATTTTTTTTGACTCTTTTCATCTAGACAAACCAAAAAAATAAGTTTTTTTTAATCAAAATCTTAAAAAATTCACAAAAATAAAAATAAGTCAAAATAAATTAATAAGTCAAATTTTATGTTATTTATTTTTACTTTTAATGAATTTTTTTAATTTTTTGATTAATTATTTTTTACTTTTTCGATTCACCCCAATAAGATGATTTAAAAAAATAAAATATTTTAATCAAAATGTGAAAAAAAAAGTTAAAAAAATAAAAATAAAAATAACTAAAATTAGCCCAAATAGGGGCCATATCCCCTCAGTACCCTTCTATTTGGTGGGCTTAAAATGAGGATCAAATGATAATCCAAATCGTCATCTCATAGGCCAATCTTAAAAATCTTTCATATAAGAAAATTAGAGTCAATGATGAAATCGTATTTTATGTTAAGAAATTGACAATTTTAATTTAAAATAACTTATTTAAATTTAAACTCTCAATTTTGTAAAATAAAAATTAATTTCTTAAAAGATCTCAAGCTGTGTTCTAGGGCCACGTCAAAACTCTACTAATTGACATTAACTTGCAAAGGAAACTTGTCCTTTCCAAAAACGTGAGCCCACAATAATTACACATGTTTGTTTGTATTATATCGTCAATATATATGTTTCCAAACACTTAAAAGTATTTTAAGGTCTTGTTTGATTTAATTTATGTCATTTACATTTATTATTTTCCTAAACTTTGATCTTTTTGCGAAAACAAAATATTTTTTTCAATCATCTTGATAAAAGGGCAACAGCAAAAGTAAATTTTTTTATCAACAGATAAAAAAGTATACTAATGATAAAAATAAGCAACATAACATATAGGCCCTGTTTGCGTGACCAACTTATTTGCGTATTTGTTTATTAGTAAATAAGCCAAAATACAAATAAGCCACTTCGTTTAAGCCACTTTTGTTTGGCTTATTTTTTACTTATTTAGCTTATTTTGGGTTATTTGCTAAATTAAGTCACTTCGTTTGAGTGATTTTTGACTTTTTTGACTTATTGACTTAAAATTTGATTTATTTGATTCGTTTGGGTGGCATAACTTATTTATTAGCTTATAAGCCAATAAACCATATTATCTAAACAGGGCCATAATTTATACTCATTTGTTCTTTTGGATTCTATAAATATTTTAATCAAAAACTTATACTTTTTGATTTCTTTCATTAGCGGGAGTCCAAGAAATATAACAATTTAACCAAACTATGAAAAAAGTGAACTAAAATTTAAAAAAATAAAACGAAATAAATAAACAATCTATTATCTCATACGGGGCCCAAAACTTTTACTAAAAACAAAAAGTCTTGTTTGGTAACTTGATTTTAAGTCAGTCTTTTTATTTAAAATTGCTGTAATACAAATAAGCAAAAAATTCATTTAGTGAATTGTAGGAGTAACTTTAAGATAAGATACAAAAATAGGTGTGTTAGCACAAGTGCTTCATTAATTAATTTTGATGATTTTAATATTTCATTTCCTATAAATAAATATCTTTAATT